>CAAKHD010004587.1:236850-249633 GCA_901007705.1 Fistularia tabacaria
AAAAATAATGAAAAAAATGATTTAAAAAAAGGAGGTTTTTTTTAAAAATAATTTTAATTTGTTTTTTTTTTTTTTTTTTTTTTTTTTTTTTTTTTTCTCCATTTCCCTCAGAGCTACATGTTTACAAAGTGAATAACAAACCCGATGATTTCACATCAATTGATGCTGTAAAAATAATACTGTCTGGCGTTTAATTTTATGTGGGTCAAGGTCCCCCAGGAAAATGCCCGCCTTTAAGATAGAAATGAGTGGTATGTCTGCACTATTGTATATAATGAGGCATTTGTAGTATACATGTTGTATTTATTGAAATTTGAAGTGTTCATTCTTTAGCCTATTATAATCTTGTTTTCATTTAGATGCACTGTGAATTAAGGGCGGCCACTCAAGGTATCCTACAAGTCATCAAAAACTGTTTCAGTATTTTACTCGAGGACACATAGACACAGCTTCTGGGGAGGCTAGGATCAAGCCAGTGACCCTCTGCCGACTAGTCAGTAAAAGTCTCCCTTGTGCCATGCTGTTCCAGATATCAGTTCACTGCTGATAAACTCTTTTTGACTAAAAGAGTAATTTCACAAATTATGTGAACCAAGTTTTATGTTTTTCCCTCTGTCGAAAATCATTTTCTCTCTCTGTATCCTCTGTGAAAGGTCTTTCTTGTTTGTAAAGGCAAACACAATGCTCAGTCAGTAAAATGGCAGTCATCTGATTTTAGTTCTCAATTCAAACTGTACTCAAAGATCTTTTATTGATGTCCATGTAATTTATTGCCCAGAGATGAAATGCACAGGTTGAAGAACATATTTGCTATTTTCATTTGCTTATACTGCTTAGCTGAAATTGTGCATGACACATTGTATCCCTTTACATCAAGGAGCATTGCTTTTTGTGTATCCAAGGAAACCATTACTGCAATGCCCCTTTGCAGGTGGTCTGTCATGGACTGAGGTGGAAAAACAACCATCTTCACGTGCCAGTGAAGAGAGGGCAAAGTAGAAATGGTTGGAGAATTTTCAAATGACTCTGAAGTCTGCAGGCTTAAGTTTTGATAACTGAGGATTAGCTCTGCCGTCTCCCTCAAGCTGCTGTGGCTGTGTGGTCTCTTTCTTTTCTTTAATCTGTGAACACAGCATTCTGAAATGCACAAATTTACAAAGAACATCTGGGTAATTTGTATAAAAAGGTTTTTCCTGTTTTGTATTTCATCCTATAAACATACACTTTAATGTTTTGCAATAACCATGTCCCTGAACACTTTGCTCACCTACTCCAGAGGGCCTTTAATATGACTATCAAGATGATCCAACATTTAGTGCATTTAAAATATTTAACTTGTCCTTTGCATAAAATCTATTTAATGCAAAATTATATACCTTAGGCTTTATTTGATATAATGCAGGCAGACATTAATGCCCTCAAATACTAGTAGTACAAGTAACTGTTTTTAAATCTTTGTTCAATACTGTTGGGATCCGGCTGCTGCTCGTCAAGAAGCAGCCATGCAGGAGTCAAATCCAGCAGGTGGGAGTCATTAGGCCTTGTCGGACGGGAGATAAAGAGAGCCTGTTGCCAGCCTGTCGGGGCCAGACTGTTGCGTTGGACACCCTACCTTACGTCACGCCCATTCCTCACGCCTTCTTTGCCAGTGGAACGTCCTCACAGTATCCTTGCGTTTGGGTTAAACCCCTGCACCTATCATGACAAATACCTGCTGTAAGTGATTGAATAAATGCACAGAACATGTTTCAAACAAGCACTTTCAGTAAGAGCTTACACTGGTGATACTTTAACTAAACTATTTTAATGTCCAGTCATGTGAAAAAATTAGGGCATCCCATTCAATAATCAGCTCTTCATTAAATGTTCACATATCACATACCAATCACATTTTTACATTTTTTTTTCTAGAAAATGAAGTGATTTAATTGCAATTTAAAAAAAAAAAAAAAAAAAAATTTTACACAAAAAATCAAAACAAGTTTTAATGGAGGAAAAAGTTAAGACACCCTACCCCCTAATAACTAGTGTTGCCCTTATTGGCTACTATAACTTCAGTGAGACACTTTTTGTAGCCTTTTACTAGTCTCTGACATCGATCAGAAGAAAGTTTGGCCCACTCCTCAATACAAAATTCTTTCAGCAGAGATTTGTTATAGTTGTTTCTTGCATGTACAGCCCGTTTCAAGTCACCCCACAGAATCTCAATGGGATTAAGATCAGGGCTTTGACTTGGCCATTCCAGGACTCTACACTTCTTAGTTTTTAGCCAGTCCTTGGTAGATTTGCTGGTCTGCTTTGGGTCATTGTCATGTTGCAGTGTCCACCTCTGCTTAAACTTTTTTAGACGGTTTCACGTGTTCTTCAAGCACCCGCTGATACACAGTAGAATTCATGATGGATTCTATGATGGTGAGCTGACCAGGTCCTGCTGCAGCAAAGCATCCCCAAACCAAGATACTGCCACCTCCATGCTTCACAGTTGGTATGAGGTTCTTTTCTTAGAAGGCTGTATTTGATTTACGCCAAACACAACTTCTGGTGTCCAAATCATTAAATTTTAGACTCATCTGTCCAGAGAAAATTATTCCAGAAGTCATGGTCTTTGTCTACGTTGTCTCTGGCAGACTTCAATCTGGCCTTAATGTTTTTCTTGGAGAGCAAAGGTTTCTTACTTGCACATCTCCCATGAAAGTCAAACTTGTGTATTCTCTTTCTGATAGTAGAGTCATGCACTTTCGCATCCACCGTAGCCAGAGCCTGCTGTAGTTCCCGTGATGATATTTTAGGATTTTTGAGGACTTCTTTGAGCATCTTGCAGTCTGCTCTGGGGGTGAATTTGCTTGGACAGCCAGATCTGGGCATGGTAGCAGTTGTTTTGAATGTCCTTCACTTGTAAACAATTTTCCGGGTGATGGAATGACTGATGGCCAGTTCTTTTGAGATCTTTTCAAATCCCTTACCAGACTCATAAGTGGCCACAATCTTCTTTCTGAGTGCGTCAGACAGCTCTTTAGATCTCACCATGGCTCTCACTTCAACGGTCAGGGGCACAGCAAACTAAATCTGAGGTTTAAAGAGGGCAAGGCTTCTTTAACATGCTGGGTAGCAATGTTCTGATCATGTGCACCTGACATGATACAACTGTGTTTGATTTTAACCATTTTAAGTGGGATAATATGTGGGGATGTCCTAATATATTCCTCAGCAGAAATTGCATTCTTTTTCTATTACATTTCACAATAAGTTTTAAAAAACGCTTTTCTTGTTTTTTTTTTTAATTGTTTAGTTATATTACTTGGATCCCTCAGTATCATTGAAATGTATTTTAAATATCCATATGTCCAAATATATATTTTGCAATATACAGACTTTCAAAGGGTGTCATAATTTTTTCACATGACTGTACTTGACCATATTGTGATACTTAGTGCTTTTACCGGTGATACTTTTACTAAAGTACTCTAATATACTTGACCATGTTGTGATACATAGTGCTTCAACAAATCTGAGAAAAAAACACAAAAATTTTAGGTTAATCTTTGAAGCCCTTGATGTCAGTTGTAACATACATACAGTCAGTTTATTTTAAACACTTAACAGTGCTGTGATTGGACACTGTACACTTTGCTCGGACGATTTTTGGATGTACAATAAGTGATCAGATTTCTCTATCTACAAATGGCTCAAATCTAGTCTCAAGTACCTCCAGTATAAAGAGGATACACTGGTAATCATGCACATCATAAACAACTTAATTTTCATTAAGCCTCTTTACGCTTGATGGTAAATTTAATTAAGATGATCCCATGATTAATGTTCTCAGCAACCTGGTAAAGAGGAGCAGTGGGATGGTGTGTTCTTTTCCTAGATTAGTGACGAAATCCATCCTGGGGAATGTAAGCCACATTTTGCTATAAATAACTGGCATTTTGAAACTTTAAATTTGCGGTCTTTATGTATGAACCTGTAAGCTCATGTTAAATGTTTTGGAGAGAAGGTCAGAGAAGCCAGACTGAGATGGTTCGGCCATGTACAGAGGAGAGATAGGGACGATATTGGTAGACGGATGCTGGAATTGGAGATGCCAGGAAGGAGGTCTAGAGGAAGACCGAAAAGAAGATTTATGGATGTAGTGAGAGAGGATATGAAGGGAGTTGGTGTGAGAGAGGAGGATACAGAGAATAGGGTTAGATTGTAGGAGGTTGATTCGCTGTGGCGACCCCTGAAAGGGAAAAGGCGAAAGGAAAAGAAGTAGAAGAAGATGTATGAACCTGTAAACTTTCGTTATGCCATTAAGTTTAATTATTTTTGAATTTCAGCAATTTGTCCAATGATTTTGAAAAATTTGAAAAAGCTTATTTTGATATTTATTTATTAATAAGTCTGACCTGGTTCAAGTAAAGTTTCAATTCTGTCTCTTCACAAAGCCTGTCATATATGGTATGTCTGCCCTAAATCTTCTGCAACTGAGATTTTTTTTCACATCTTTAACTTAGTAACAAATTATAGCCAGGCGTGTCATTGTTACATCGCTCCTTCTGCCAAAGCAGGCACAAAAAGGTCCTAGAAAACATTTTTTTTGAAAGCCCATCTCAAAATGTAATGATCTGATACATGGGAATGTATTTCAGCAATGTAACCTCCTACCATGATTCTCTGATCATGCATTTTTTTTTTTTCCACAGGGAAATGCGAAAACTAATATACTTTGACATTTGACAAAACTGCACAAACATACGTGCATGTTCGTAGACAGATCATAACCCTCACTGCCTTCATCAAATTAATTCATTTTTGATTTCACAAATATGACCTGTGATTGCTGGTTGTCAGTAGGAGGGTGGTGGGGTGGGGTCAGTCGGCAGCTGATACATGAAATGATTGGATGAGTGCAGCGTGTTCCCATTATCTTGTCCCTTGCATTGTAATTATCACTCTTGCTCTTTCTGCGCCACTGCTCCCATCTCTCCTCACCATTGTAATCGTGATTGACTGGTGCGGCGGCCAAAACAGCGCAGTCTGAAAAGGCATCAGACACACATCTCATAACCGCCTTGCCATTTGATCTCCTCCTCCTTCACGCCGACTGCTCCTCCATCTCTGCCTCCTTCTTGTTTTTTCAGGTTGACAGGAAGTGGCAGCCAGACGATAAAAAAAACATGTTTGTAGATGAGAGCAGATTATACTCAGCTAAAGCATGTTGTTCTGTGTTTTTCCTATTCAGTCCGATTGAATATAATGACAGACTGTGTTGGAACCTTGTGTGAATTGATGATACACATTTTCCCTTGTTTTGATGGTTGTCCCAAGCTTTTAGAATTTGGAATGATGGATATACTGGTCTCTTCTCATCTTTTATGATTTGAAGCCAAATGTGTTGCATGGCAAATACATTTAATAATGGTCATTGAACTGTAGTGACGCAAGTCAAAATTTGGTTATGGAGCTGCTTTTAATGCCTTAGAACGCCAGAGTTTTGCCTCACGACAGCCGTGACTGATACACCTTGTCAGGGAGGGAAGTTCATCAGCAGCCACTGAAAGTGCCATTGATTGAGCACCCCTGAGTCCTGCCAGATAATGGATCAGATTAATTCCTCTTTGGATAAGAGTTGTGCTTTGATGTGTACATCCAAGTCCCCATACACATATAGACCAAATATAGTGGTTACCTGTGCACACCTACACATGACATAATACACAGTATAGATGTGTACAACAAACTGACGGCCTATTGAAAAACTTGCATAATACTGGGAAGACATTTACACAATTGGGATGACAGGCAATGATATACTGTCAGCAGCTGCTGGAGAGAGGTAAAAGCAAAACAAGCCAAGGAAATTGTCATTTGATAGATATCAGAGCATTTGTTAGGCATCTGTCAACACATATTTTTTGGAGTGAGAGATGAGTTTTATTGAATCCATATTTTGAGGAGGAAAAATGAATGAGTGTATGGGAAATGTCTTGAATGTGGAGCAGTCCCTACAACTTGTGTTTCTTGTCCTTTTTTTTTCATCTAAGCTCCCCCAAAATAATAAGCAAATCATGCAAAAAATTATTTTGAGAGCCATTTATGCATTTCAAGTCTCATTATGATGAAAAGGGTAAACAGATTGGAATATGTAAAACACTGTTAAAGTGGCATTCTTCTTGCTTCCTTACATTTTAAATAGGCAATGTATCAAGACTGTGTCCAACCAAAGATGAGCAAAGCTGAAAAGAAAGGTAATTAAACTAATCTTTTTTGCCAGAGGGATTACCTACATAAATCGTTGACCTGTAGTATGATTCAGTACAGATTTAATGACAATTCATTTTCATTTGTCACCAGGGGTGTGATGTTTGCAAGCAACAAAAGTTTCGCGTTTAAAACCAGTACTTCAAAAATATTCTGTTGAATCCTGTGGTATTTAATATTCTGTGTTCATTCATGAGCAGAGAGAAAAAAGTGATGCATATTTGTCGTGTTATGTCAAAGGATCTTAAGCAGTTGAAATCCCACATGCTGTTGTTTGCAAAGTTTCTAGCAAACGTGTAATTTGCCCAAGTGGTGGAGAAATCATGTTTGCTACAATAATGTGACACATTTTTATTCTATCAGGAGTACATCATCATTAAAGAATCACTTTGTGGATTATCTCCATATTCTACCCTTAAGTACTTTTTTTTCTGGTTCAGTTGCAGTGAAGGTGCAGTCAGGACACACATTTTAGTGTTGGGGCCAGAGGGGGAAGAGATGTACTTTGCTGTCGCCACCAGGCAAAACACTATACAATTAAGTTTTTCATTCATTGTGATGCTATAGAATTCTGTATGGTCGTAAGTCCTTTTCGTGACACTTCAAAAACAAATAGCATTGAAAATATGGGCTCAAGACAGACTGCATTCCTGCTCAATTAGCCTATTTAAAAAAATTGTTTTTTTTTTACAGCAGATAATTTCATTGCTAAGGTGGAATGTGGCACAAAAGGGATGGCTTCATTCACTTGAACAAGGTCCAGCTCTCTGGTAATGAGTGGGCCACTCACTGATAAGGGTTACCAGGACAAACAACGTAATGAAGCCATTGGTATTCACAAATTTAGCTTTTCCTTCATTGACAAGGTAAAATGTCAGCTGTAAAAACTTTGATTAAAACAAACAAAGCAGTTGTAAAGTTTCTTTTAAGGTTTAGCATTTAATTTTTTTTTCTTTACAGTGACGTGGTGAACCGTCGGGTGTCGGGTGACAGAAATTAATACATATCCCTGTCACATGTACTTTTTCTTTTCAACTTTTAATGAAGTTGTGTACCTATGTTTCACTCCACTGTCTTATTTTAGGATATGATATCATTCAACAGGAATGTTAAATTTCATCGTGGTCTTTAAATTTGTTCATGACGGTTTTAGAACACAGATGGTGGTGGTCACAGGTTTAGTTAGTGGTCAGAACCTTGATGGTCCTGAATAATGGGTTTGTGTGACTCAAGCATCTGTCTGGATACCTTACGTAGCTCATCATGTGGAGAATGTCATCCATC
Organism: Fistularia tabacaria; assembly: GCA_901007705.1. Lineage (NCBI taxonomy): Eukaryota > Metazoa > Chordata > Actinopteri > Syngnathiformes > Fistulariidae > Fistularia > Fistularia tabacaria. The sequence goes on from CAAKHD010004587.1 coordinate 244,381, forward strand.
GTCTGGCCTCGAGCTGCACTAAGAAATCCACTGGCAGCATTGATATTATAATTAACCTACAATCAGCCTGCAATCTGAGAGGTTCCGACCCCTCACTGTACTGACCATGACCTATCATGGGGGCGTGATTTAAGAGGGGACATTATCGCCCCCGGCAGTTCACTGTCAGTTGTCTTTTTGGTGTGAAAGAAATAAAGTTGCAAATCATCCACAGCTCTGCCATTTTCTCTCATTGCACCACAATAGCACCTTTTTCAGAGGGAAGTTGTACTCCATGTTCTACTGCAACTACAGAAGCAAACATGGTGCAGATTTAATGCATTACAGAATTTTAAGTCAAAGTCAACTTTATTGTCAATAAAGTTGACTTTGCTTTTATTGTCAATGTTCACATGTACAGAGCATTGAAATAGCGTTACTCTAAGACTCACTGTACAAAAGTACAAAAGATTGTAAATAATTTGTCACAGAGAACAGCGAACAACCACGAGTTATGCTGAGGTCGATACGGTTAGAGTGCAATTTTCTTTGATTTGTTTTTTAAAAGGGACTGAAGTACCAACGTGCAGTTGCAAGAAGAAAAGAAAAAGTGATAACAGTATGCAGGTGCAGTTGCATCAACAGTTTTTACAGAGCATCCATGAAGAAGTTCTTCTGACAGGTACTTGATGACAGTGAGGGGGGGCAGAGCTTGGGATGCATGTGTGTGTATGGGGGGTTGGGTCTCCTCAGTTTTTGGCAGAAGTAGAGACGGTGTGCTTACTTGGCCAGTAATGCAGTGTTCGTGGTCCTAGAGAGGTCCTCTGACACATGAACACCCAGGAACTGGGTGCTGCTCACCCTCTCCACCAGGGCACCGTTGACGGTTAGAGGGGTGTGCGGATGCGCTCTTTCCTGAAGTCTACAACAATCTTTCGTCTTCCCCATGTTCAGAGAGATTGTTGGAACCACATCACACTGCAAGGTGGCTCACCTCGCTGCATCCTTAAGTAGGATCCTAGAAGATTTGAAGTGTCAATTTTTGGTACCCCCCCCCGCTTTTTTTTTTTTATTATTAAATTGAATAACGTACGATGTTGACACTTCTACTTGAAAAAAGCTATTTGTCTCGGTCTGAGTGAAATTTGAAATAAGTATGGTTTTCTCTGCACCACATTTCCTACAAACAGACTTCAAACAGCTACAGTCAAGGACTCTTTAGAGGCCTTTTCACTTAATGCAAATCAGAAAAACTTACAGCAAATACAGGCAACTCGATGTAAAATCTAATGAAGTACCCACATACCCGCTGTCAAGAGTATACTTAGCTTTGTAGAAAAGGACAGCTCCGAAAGGATTTTCAATGTGTGCCCATTTTTCCAAGTGCTTAATCATGGTGCTTGATTACCAGCAGCCATTAGAAGATGGAGTCAGCCCCACTAGTACACTGCAAGGAATTATGATGTGCTTGATTGAGTTCAACATTTTTGCCCCTGTCCTGCGATGGCTTGCCAGAAGATGGCACAAAGCCTACATAAGTTTCACTATATTGTGGTTTACTTCAAGCGAGCAAATAACTTTTCTTTGAAATACACTTAAGAGATGTAATGACCATCATAAAACTGTTTTGTATTCTGAAGTCTGACTCCTCACAGAATGTGTGTGTACCTTTTTATAGCGAAGGGAAAGTAGAAACAACCAGGATATTGAAGTACCACTGTGATAATCAAACTTTAGTTTTATATCGTTTATGTATATTTTACTCGTTTGATAACATAGCATCATGGCAACATTGTGTTATATTATCTTTCAGTGATAGAGACCCGTTGTAAAAATCTATGAATGTATTTAAATATTTTCAGACATGTTAAACATTTTTTCAAGTTTGCATCTTTTGAAATATGAAGCATTAAACACAGAGTGGTTGCATTATTTTACAAGTTTCCTCTCTTCACATTTCCTTCATAATTTTCCTGTTTGTTCAAATATTTTTTGTTCGTGCCCCCTATCCTGTTTTCCATCTGAAAGGGATGAGGTATCTTTAAGACAATCCCCTGCATTTTACTTACTACTTGTCCATGCTTTTTTTTTTCTCATCCCATCTTGTGATCTCTGTCATTTTCCCCTTTTGTGTCTCTCATCGGGCTACTGTGTCAGTGGGCACACCTGCTTCATCCAGCTGTCAATTATGGCCGAGAATTACAAACTGGCACACAATTAGAGTCTGCCTCATGTACTGGCCCATGCTGGTAATGAGTTTTCTCAATCATTGATCAAAGTCACAATCACATTCAAGCCCAGAGTTTTTCCAATTAATTATCTATTTTTTGCCATCCAGAGTGAATTTATTTTGACCCATCTGTTATTGTTTCTATATTTAAATACACAAACGTCAGCATGTTCCACCTAAGGACAAGAAAAGATAATCCTTTTTGTATTATTTAGCAGACTGTGGAGGTGATTTTCAGATTCAGAAAATATGACTTTGAGTGAATGAACATTTATTGTGAGATCTGTCATCCATCATTCTTTATTTCTTATGAGTATCTCAAGCTCTCTGTGCTTTTGCTGTAGATCAATTAATATAGTTCTCATCTGGGAAGGGGTGGATGTACATCCAGTTTTCATTATGCAAGTGTCAGAACTTGAGTAGTAGGCTTTTTGGCAAATAATAAAGGAATGACATTGCTTATTTGTTTTCCCCTTCGATATGAAATGTGCTGAAGCAGGAGGGGAGTATGTTTGTAGATGGAAAGTTAGAAGCGTAAAAGAGTATTTGAAGTATTTGTCAGGCTCAGGTTTCTTTGAGTGATACCCTGCTGGAGATGGGTACCTCCCAGTCACACTTTCCTTTTTCAACAAAGTTGCTTCACAGACATTGTGATGGCCTGTAGAGTTGCATTCATTTTCTGTTTGTGCTTAATATCAGAAGGATTTGTGGGGAAAATAAAGAAATCAACAGTTTGTAAAGAAGAGAAAAGAAAAGAAAAGCTGTGGTACCTAAAATCAAATGGTTTGTGTGGTATTGATTAGCATATAAAGAGGACGGACATGGTTAAAGATTCATTTATTCACTATCATCATGCTGAGAAAGTTGAGTGACCACAGAATGGATGAAAAGGTGAGGGAATATTACAGATATTGCACAAAAGTCTCCAAGGGGGACCAGTAGTAATTTTGCACTACTAGTCTTCCATATCCTGGGTCAGTTCATGCAATGAAATGTATAAATGAAACATTGCAGGAATATGTAAGTGGAATATATACAGTCAAAAGTTCAAAATTTGTTCCTACCTTTAGAGATGTTTACATTATGTACATATTCAGAAGGCAATTTGTTGAAATATTCACTAAGAATGTGCTTCTTTTTCTTAACAAAACAGAGACCAATATTATCAGAGAAGAAAAAGCCACAATCAGGAAACTCATTTCAATAATCAGTCCGGTGACTGCTAGTGCCTCATTAAGAAGCAGTTAAAAAAAAAATTCAACTTTGAAACACACTGGTTTTGGTGGTAGGTATTTTTTACTACATGAGCCCACTTAAAAGTTCTGATCACACACTTTTTCTTTCTCAAATGGCAATTCCTTGCTCAGATTGCCTTCGTAACATATTCCTGCAGCCCAATGAGTTATGGTTTGTGAAACATTTTCTCTGGCATTTCTAACTTGGAATGACCTCAGACATAATCCACTTCCTCTTCTGTAATAGCTGTGATTTACTGGAGGCATACTTTTCAAATCCATAAACAGGCGCAGTACCTCCACACACATTCTGTACCTCAGTGGAGGTATAGACCTAAGTAGATATTTCCCTAATGGAAAAACTCTGTTTGGGGAAAAACAACAACTGTAAAACCAGCCGTAGCTCTGTCAAACTATATCAGTGTCAGCACAAATGCAGCATTCTCTTCACTGCAATGAAATTTATGGCCACTGATGTGTGATTGCACCTCCTCCCCTAACTGTACTCAGAGCATTTTGAAAGTTACGCAGCAGCACATTAATTTTTTCAATGCCGCAAATTCAATTTGATGTGTTGTGAAAAATCAAAAATCACATGAAGAGAATATTTTTTTGACTCCTTATGACTACTGGCAATGAATTCTCCATAGACATACTGTAAGATTTAGAAACAGAATTTTGGATGGCTTGCGTTTCTTTTCTATATACACTGTATTTGACATTTGACTTTACTTTTATGTTGGAATTAGCAAATGTCAGCTTATATTAATTGTTCAGTTTTGTCATTACTCCTGGAAGATCAGGAACAATGTGAGTGCTTTGGAGCATTCTCAAGAACACCAATTTGCAGTATGCATTTAGCTGAAGCACTGAGGTAGACACATTGACTCAAAAGTGTGGGTCTAATTAATGGTCTCATACCCCATCTTGTGTGTGTCTTTTTGCCATTCCATTTGAATGCTTGGAACGCTCAAGCAGACTTGGACAAAAAGCTTGGTGAAAGACACTGATTAACCTGTCATGTTCCAGACAGGTATCCATTAAACTCTTTCATCAAAGTCTGTATGGCATGAAATTGACATTTTCATCCTACCATTATACTTCACAAGAAGCACTGAACTAACGTGATACTGCCTATATATCAGTGGTGTTGCTGTTCAAACATGTGCTTACTTCTGCAAAGAAACCTTTGTTTTTCTCATCTCTAATGGAAGCTCAGGTTTCTGGTTTTGGAGAGTGGTAGAGATAGGAAATTCAGCGGGAATTTATGGCTTGTTTTAGCCTTTTGCTAGTTTATGAGCTTAAACTGTCTCGATGTTATAACACACATTCAAGAACAGTGAAAGAAGAGTTTATGGACTATTTTATAATGTATACTTCATTAACCCTCGTGGGGAAATTCGTTTTCTGCATTTAACCCATCATGGATGAACCATGAGCAGTTGGCTGCCATCCACCAGTGCCAGGGGAGCATTTACGGGTTCAGTGTCTTGCTCAACAACACCTGACACACTAGGAGGAGCGGGTAATCGAACCAGGAAGGTTCGGTTCCATAGATGATCGCTCTACCTTCTGCGCTACACCGCCTCTTACAACCATCATTTCACAACTCCATAGTTTTCCAGATATTTTCGATGACAAGCAATCTTCAGTATATTTTTATGCAGGAGAAGTGTGTGTGTGTGTGTGTGTGTGTGTGTGTGTGTGTGTGTGTGTGTGTGTGTGTGTGTGGAGGGAGTGAGGGAGCGTGTGTGTGTGAGTGTGTGGGAGTGTCGCATATACACATAGAAATTAAGTATGTTCTAATTG
>CAAKHD010004587.1:249653-271664 GCA_901007705.1 Fistularia tabacaria
CTGGCGGGGGCCAATCTACATGCGAGAGAGAGAAATGGCGTGCGTACGCAGTGTGTGCGTGTGTGTGTGTGTGTGTGTGTGTGTGTGTGTGTGTGTGTGTGTGTGTGTGTGTGTGTGTGTGTGTGTGTGTGTGTGTGTAAGTGTCATCGTGACCCCCACTTTTTCTTTTTTCACTTACTGTCATGGGGGATTCTGTAGCCTATCCCAGGTATCATTGGGTGAGAGGCAGGATACACCCTGGACATGCCAGTCTATGGCAGGGCCACATGTAGAGACAAACAACCAATCAGTCTCCCATTCAGTCATTAGGGCAATTTCCCCAATTACTTAATTAGCCGTCTGCATGTGTTTGGACTGTGGGAGGAAACCCCAGAACCCGGAGGAAACATGGAAACTCCACACAGACATGGGAATTGAATCCGGGTCCTTCTTGCTTTGAGGCGGAAGCGTTAACCACTTCACCATCATGCTTCTCCCCTGTTTTAAATTAAAATTTGGGAATCTCCAATGTGGCATAATCACTTTGCTTGTTCACCAGGATGTTGCCATTGAAATGAATTGAATGCACTGGACACGTTATTAGACTTTTTAAATGAGGAATGAAAACACTCTCTCTGCATTTGCTAGTCACATGTTGTCAGGCCTCATGAAGGGACTTTTATATTGGATTGATGTCTGGCCAAAGCTTATATTCTGTTTCCATGTAAATGACCAAATAACATACGGAAGGTGTATTAATCAAGGTACGTTCCCTGGATCAGCAGGTTGGGTCGAATTGTCAGTGTTTCATAGTGTTCATCCTCTTTTCTTTTTCCCCTCACCAGTTGAACATTTTATCTTAAGTTTCTCTTCTGCCATGTCTGTGTCCTGAAGTCACAGCGAGTGAAAGCATGGTTATTTGATGTAGGACTTGATAGATTTGTTTTCTGCTGCATTCATTTGCTCTGTATCACAGAGCTGACAGGCCGTAAAATGAAAATTTGCCTTGGATTTTCAGCATGACTTTTTGGGGGCAAATGTGAACAATACATGCTATGCATTCCAGATACATACTCCTGTGCATTTACGGAGTTTGAGATATTTAGGCTCTCACAATCTTCTTTCTTTTAGTCAATCGTCTCATCTGTGTAATGCAAATTGTCAAAAATCTACAGCTTGCATTTATATTGTTCAGTAGGTTGTGATTTGTCAATAAGTGCCTCTTTACTTTCTTATTTTGCTGCTTTTGTAAAGGACCTGCATGATTAAAAAGTGACAGTTATGGATAGTCTTACTTTTCAGTAATTATATTAAATTAAAATTCATGGTGTCCACTTACAATGTCCACCACTTCGAATTGAAATGAATGTGTTGCAAACAATGGGGAGTATTTTCCTGTGAAAGTCAAATGGGAAGCTTTGCTTTGTTAACAAGTAACCTGTTGTATGAGTATGAGGAAAATTGCTTTCCATTTGTCTTTGATGGACAATCATAGTGATTTTTGTTTGACTACAGTCTTGAAATGTGGATTATGTGGTAAATATGCTTCAGTTTACTGAAGGAAAATTGATAAATGCTGAAAAAACTCAATGGGTATGATTATAAGCAGCTCCCAAGGTGAGTCCTTTTGTTCCTGCGCAGTTGTTGCGTGAGGTGACACCAAAGCAGGCCTGGTTGCTTCATGAAGGTGCTTGTGGAGAGCATGACACCCCATTGCTCTTCCCACCCTGTTGTCCTGCCAGTGTCACAGCGGGGGTTGGATGATGGAGCACTCTCATTCTGAGTTGAGTGGTGAAGGTGAGAGTCGGCCAAAGACCCAGTTCTTTAATCCTGTCCGGCCTCTGACACCTTGTTCAGCAAGATAAATGGACTTTTGACACAGTCACATCACAAACTGCCTCAACTCTGAGAAACACTTGTTTGGACTTCCCTATCTCTTGAAGCCATCAAGAGGTCACATTGGAGCGTTCTTAAACATTTGAAGCTGTGTACTGTTAAATTGACCGTGGCACAGAGCATAAAAACCTAAAGTGTTAGTTTAAGCAAACACAGTAACGAAAGCTTTGTATGTTAACTCACACAATATATAGCATTTAGATCATTTTGAGGTGTACAAGTAAGTAGTTGTTTTTTTCCAACTTTTGAAGAATAGCTAAGACAAACATTTGTGGGCTGACGGGTGGGCTTGGGGGTCGGGCTATACAAAGGGGATGCAAAATGTCTCTGTCCTACAAACTATGGAATTTATAGGTGGAATTAAAGAAAAGAACATCATAGGGTTTGTAATTGATTCTCCTGTGTGCTCTCCCAGGCCTTTTGGAGTGTGGCACTTCAGCAGGTAAATGTGGAAATGAAATGTTTTTTTTTTTTACTAAAGCAGTATTAAATTTCAAATATGAAGGATAGTTCTGAAATCAGTCATGAGCCAGCATGCAGGTGAAGTTTCTTAAGGGATCCTTTTGAGTCAGAATAAAATGTATTTGTTTCTTTATCAAAATCATAAAATAATACAATTCAGATCAATATATATATATATATCTTATATATCTCTCTCTCTCTCTCTCTCTCTAGATAGATAGATAGATAGATAGATCTATCTATATATACATAATATACATAATATCCTCACTGATATTGTGTAGTCTCGTTTATCTCAAGGATAAAAACCCTTTGGGTATTGTGATTTGGTGATTTTGTGATTTACCTAACTGCATTTTGAATTACTGTATGAATATTTACCAGTTTCACACTTGTATGTGTTGTCTTTGTCATTTGTAATAGAAATTCAGTGAGATGCTTTTTGTAGCCTTTTACTAGTCTCTGACGTTGATCAGAAGAAAGTTTTCCCCACCCCTCAATGCAAAATTCTTTCAGCTGTGATATTTTTGTGGTTTCTTGCATGTACAGACCGTTGCAAGTCACCCCACAGCATTTCAATGGGATTAAGATCAGGGCTTTGACTTGGCCATTCCAGGACTCTACACTTCTTAGTTTTTAGCCAGTCCTTGGTGGATTTGCTGGTATGCTTTGGGTCATTGTCATGTTGCAGTGTCCACTTCCGCTTTAACTTTTTTACAGAGGGTTTCACGTGTTCTTCAAGCATCCTCTGATACACAGTCACAGTAGAATTCATGATGGATTCTATGATGGTGAGCTGACCAGGTCCTGCTGCAGCAAAGCATCCCCAAACCAAGATACTGCCACCTCCATGCTTCACAGTTGGTATGAGGTTCTTTTCTTGGAAGGCTGTATTTGGTTTATGCCAAACACGTCTTCTGTTCTGGTGTCCAGATCATTATATTTTAGACTCATCTGTCCAAAGAACATTATTCCAGAGGTCATGGTCTTTGTCTACGTTGTCTCTGGCAGACTTCAATCTGGCCTTAATGTTTTTCTTGGAGAGCAAAGGTTTCCTACTTGCACATCTCCCATGAAAGTCAAACTTGTGTATTCTCTTTCTGATAGTAGAGTCATGCACTTTCACATCCACCGTAGCCAGAGCCTGCTGTAGTTCCCGTGATGACATTTTAGGACTTTTGAGGACTTCTTTAGGCATCTTGCAGTCTGCTCTGGGGGTGAATTTGCTTGGACAGCCAGACCTGGACATGGTGGCAGTTGTTTTGAATGTCCTCCACTTGTAAACAATTTTTCCGGATGGTGGACTAACTGATGGCCAGTTCTTTTGAGATCTTTTTAAATCCCTTACCAGACTCATAAGTGGCAACAATCTTCTTTCTAATTGCATCAGACAGCTCTTTAGATCTCACCATGGCTCTCACTTTAACAGTCAGGGGCACAGCAAACTAAATCTGAGGTATAGGGCAAGGCTTCTTTAACATGCTGGGTAGCAATGTTCTGATCATGTGTGTGTGTGTGTGTGTGTGTGTGTGTGTGTGTGTGTGTGTGTGTCATTTAAGTGGGGTAATATGTGGGTGTGTCTTTATTTATTCGTCAGCAGAAATTGCATTCTTTTTATATTACAGTTCACAATAAGTTTTAAAAAAGGCTTTTCTTATTTTTTAATTGTTTAGTTATATTACTTGGATCCCTCAGTATCATTAAAATTGGTATTTCATTTTTATATGTCCAAATATATTTTAAAATATACAGACTTTCAAAGGATGTCATTATTTTTTAATGTATGTATATTGCAACTGTTAAATTGTATAGGTTGATTCAAATTACGATTTTTACTCATTTTCAAGATGATCCATCCATCCATCTATCTTCCTCCGCTTATCCGAAGTCAGGTTGCGGGGACAGCAGCCGGAGCAGGGAGGCCCAGACTTTCATCTCCCCAGCCTTATGGTCAAGCTCTTCCGGGGGGGATGCAAAGGTACTCCAAGGCCAGCCTAGAGATATAGTCTCTCCAGCGTGTCCTGGGTCTTCCCAGTGGTTCCTCCCAGATGTACATGCCCAGAATACTTCCCCTGGGAGGCGTCCAGGAGGCATCCTGACCAAATGCCCGAGCCACCTTATCTGGCTCGTCTCAGGGAAAGGGGGCCCATGTCGTCCCTTCGGGCTGTGCCTGGGCGAGGAATAATCGATGACGAAGCCTTGGAGTCTTGAATGAAAGACTGAGTTCATTAACCAACCTTGAAACCTTCCGGTGCGCACATATATTATCCCAGTGGCCCAAGCCACGCCCCCAACTCCTTGTCCCGTGGGGTGATAGGCCACGCCCCTCCTTGTCCACCACACAGCCCCCTCCAGAACACCCAGAAGGGACACTGAAACCCAATTAGTGCCTCACGGGAGGCCTGATTGGCCTGCCATAATGGCTGCGGTGTTCCTTGGTGAGAACGGCCGGGGGCCCCGGACACTGAACCCATGAAGGTGCCGCTGGGGTTCTGGACGGAGGGCAACCCTGGCGGGGAACCTGGGTCAGAAGAAGAACTTTACCCTGTACATTGGCTTCGTCGATCGACCGAGACAAGCACTCCGGAATCGGAAATGGCTCGAGGGAAGCCCTAACATGCCGGTGAACCTAAGCACGCTGGCATGGCACACACACAGCCCACCATTCCTTGATGTCCTTACGCATGCCAGGTCAGACAAACTTAGCCCCCACCAGTTTCACGGACGCTTGGACGCCCGGTTGCGAGAGGGAATATACTGAGTTGCACACTCGCCGACGCCTGGCCACTGGAACCACTGGGCCGGGCCGTCTGGTAGAGACGTCACACAGGAGAGTAGGGCCGCTTTCCTGTAACACTACCTTCTCCAGCTTGAGGCCCGTGTGTGCCGACTTCAGGGTGAGAACGTCTGGGTTGGTCGGCGGGCATAGCTGAGAAATCTATCTAGACATGCACAGGGCACAGTAGCACACGCTACAGGCAGTCTGCCACAGAGTTGGCCTTCCCTGACACATGCCGAATGTCTGTTGTAAATTCTGAATTGGCCGCAAGGTGTCGCTGCTCGCGGGCGGACCACGGCTCAGCTACTTTAGACATGGTGAATGTCAAAGGCTTATGATCCACATATGCCAAGAACAAGCGGCCTTCCAGGAGAGAGCGGAAATGACACGCCGCTTAATACAGTGCCAACAACTCCCTATCAAACACGCTATACTTTTGCTCATTGTCCTGCAGCTTGCGGCTAAAGAATGCAAGGGGTTGGCTTGTGTACCGGCACCTGGTGATAACCACGCAGCAGATCCACCTTGGAAAAAAAAGTGGCGCCTGCCAGCCGCACGGAGAAATCTTGAATGCGGGGTTGGGGGGTGGGGTGGGGTAACAGTCGTTTGCGATGACGTTATTCAACCGGCGAAAGTCGCCGCATTGGCGCCATGACCCACTGGTTTTGGGTACCATGTGGAGTTGGGAGCCCCACGGGCTCTTAGACCGCTGCACTATCCCCAGTTGTTCCATGGAGGCAAACTCCTACTTGGCGATTTCTAGCTTGGCTGTGTCTTGTTGGCTCGCCTGCGCAAAAACTGGTGGTCGAAACGTCCACGAGCAGGCCGTTGGCACACAGTCCCATTCAAAACAGTGGCCGCCAAAACAAACAGACACCGACTGCGAACCAATCGTTTTGAACGACCCATTAGTGGCGCTGAGTAGCGGCCCGCTGCCTCTAGCCGGAATGTCTGCTCGCGTTGGGGGGAGAAGGCTCTTCTGTGAACCCGAGTCCACCTGGAATACCTCGAGTCCCTGACGAACAACAGCTGGGTGTGTCTGCCAGCACCCACTGCTGCTACCGAGCTCCGACTCCAACGTTCAGCAGGCACCCTGTATGAGCACGGTTCAAAGCAACGCCTTGCATTGCTGCCGAATCTGTCGTGGAAGAAGCAGAGGGTGGTCCTCTGCCTCCTTGGGGAGGCTGCCTTGTCGGATTTATCCACGACCCCTTGCAGCGTCCGTTGGGGGTCCGGTGCAACTCTCCGGACTGTGATCTGTTCGGTCGGCTTCCTCCGCCAAACCCCGGTAGTCGCCAGTGACCAGACAGTGGGAGTTTGAGAGCACCACCATACTACCACCATACTAACCAACCCCGAACACTTCCGGGGCGCATATATATAAGCCAGCTGGCCTAAGCCACGCCCCCAGCCCCTAGTCCCATGGGGTGAGAGGCCATGCCCCTCCATGTCCACCACATGGTATTATTTACAAATGGTAATGTTTGAATTGCTCCGTGGCAGCTATCGTTTGAATATTTCTGTCTTTGAGTGTATTGTCTTCATTCTCACCATGTAGCATAAATAGATTTTCATGCATCATCAGAGCGAGTGTATTGGAGTTAATGGGGTGAGGAGGATGAGTTTCCTTTCACAGGGATGCTGCCTTTTTTTTCTGCTATCTACTCTTTAATTTATCCACCTTTTGACAAAACAGTTTGTCAACAGAGTAATTTCTGTAAGTCATTCCTTTACACGGCTGCTCAAAATCCCCCCCAAATTATTTGAAAATAACATAATTTCAATAGTGTCATACAATACACTGTATTATAATTTGATCTTGTTTTGAAAAATCAAAGCACCTCCAGTCCACAAAGATTTTTCCTTGATATTCGGGAACGAGGGTGTGTAGCAGCCATTAAGCCTCAGAGTTTAGTCATACTTGAAAACCAGGACAAATCAGGGTGAAATTTCTTTTGCTATAGAAAGCAAATACTTTAAGTTCAAACCTTGGTGACTTTCAAAAATTTTAATTCTTAATCTGTATCATGGTAGCTTTCAGAAGCTCCCCTGTCCATTTACCATTTGAAATAATCAAGCTTGCTATAATCCCTCTTACCCCACGTCAGCTTTCCATTTGACTTATGTTTTATTAGCTTGATGCTATAGCTGGCATGGCTTCTCAGCATTTATTACACATTTTTATGTTGCAATATTCTCCTAGAACTTTGATCATCTGCATGTTCATCTTGTCGCATTGTTTATGCATGATTGATTTGTGGGTTGCTGATCTCACTCTCCACCCCTTGCTCATCACTGACTTGGCAGACTGACAAGGTTACTTTTTCTTCAATGATAGACATCTTTATTATGAGAAAATAATGCTTTAAAACCTGAAGCGAAGGCATTTATAGCAAAGCATGCTGTCTAAAGACCCAACATGCCCAAACCCATCCATCACTGTAGGCTGATGGCCCAACTTCAGCTCATTTGCCCTCTCTGTCAGAAGGGCAGAACTAGGCTGAAGTTGGCTGGGATTTGCTGTGAGCCAGTACAAGATACAGCTGAGTAAGTGATTACCCCTTTTCATGTCGAATTACATCTTTCTTTTCTGTTGTCTACTGGGCTGACCACACTGGTCTGCTGGATTTTCAACTTGGAGTAATTTTTTTGGTCTTGATCCTTGTTTAAAATTTTTGTGGCAACTGGACTTGAATTTATTCCCTTGAAGCCGCTTCACCTCTCATCCGAGAGGCTTTTTCAGTTCGAATGGACTTTGGGGAGTTTCCCAAATATAACTACCAGGGTTGGTGACTGGTCTAAGTTTCACAGGCTTGTTATGTTAATGAAAGAGTTGTATTACAGAAACTGGGTTGATTGGGGTTTTCATGCTAATGGGGGTGTCATTAGGGGAAAAAAAGACGACATCTGGAGACTTAACCAAGTAAAAGTTTTGACAAAGATGGCTTCTTTGACTCCTCTCTCGAGCCAACTGTCTTCTCTGGCCAGAATGCGGACATTACTGTCTCTGAAGGAGTAGACCTCATCCTTCAGGTGTAGGTGGACTGCGGTGTACTGTCCTGAAGTGGTGGCTCTCTTCTGTTGGGCCATCCGTTTGCGCAGAAGATGTCTCCTGATTGTAGATGTCATCACAATCTTCATTGCAGGTGACCGCATACACCACATTCTCTATCTTATGCCTGGGTGTTGTGTGCTTGGGGTGCACCAGTCTTTGCCTGAGGGTATTGTGGGGCTTCAAGTGCACTGGTATTTGATGTGGATTGAAAACCCTTCTGAGTTTCTCTGAAATACCACCAACGTATGGTATGACAATGTCTCTACGTTAGTTCCTGTCCTCCTCCCTGTTCTTTTATTTGGTCTGAAGGTTTCTGTGTTGGCAAAGGCCCAATTAGGGTCGCCACAACATTTAAGGCCTTTTCACCAATATGTTGGACCTCAGTTCTTCTGCTTTTAGCTGCTGATGGGATAATTTTGGGTTGGTGGTGAAGATTTCTGATTACCCCTAGTATGTGTTTAAGGGGGTGATGCAAATCAAAAAGTATTGGTCAGTGTCTGTAGGTTTCTGGTAGATCTTAATATCTGGGCTCCTGTCCAATATGAACACAGCAGTCCAAGAAAGGAAGTTTGTCATCAGTGACCTCCTCCCTCATGAATTCGGTCTGTATGTCGATCATGTTAAGGTGTGTTTTGAAAGCTTCGACTTCTTGCTTCTTGATCTTAACCCAGGTCATCCACATACCTGAACAAATGGCTTGGCTGTGTATCCCTGAAGGAGGGAAGTGATCTCCTCTAAACCTCCTCCATGTATTGCCACTACAGGGAACATGGGAAAGTCCATGGCACATCGGTGTTTCTGTCCATAGAAACTGCCATTATATTGAAAATATGAGGTCCAGTAGGATGCAGATTTGGTCCATTGTTTGGTTCTGTTGACCAAGGCGTTGTCCTGTACTAGACTGCATCCAATCAAGAGATATATATGTGCACAGTGAGGTTATGTCAAAGGTGATTTCATCCAGTTTCAGTTTGCTCTTTCTGACCTTGCTGGCGAAAATCCTAAGATTTCTGGATATGGTGTGTGGGTATTTCCAAACTGGGGCGACAACATTTTTGCAATCTGTTTGCCGACATTGTAGATAACAGCATTGATAGTGCCGATGATAGGTCTGAGGGGGGCTTTGTCATTGTGGAAAAACTATCAAGCACAAATAGCTGACTGTGAAAACATTACAGATTTCAATTAAAAAGATTTACCCGGGAGAGATGACTAATACAATTGTTTGCAAAGATGATAACTGGGAGTACCCCTGATAAAGCAAAACTGTTGATGCTGCTTCACTTCTTTGAGGTAGCCATGGCATTCTTCCTTGGGGACAAAAAGTGATTCTGATTCTCTTGTAGCTCTCTGTGACTATAGCTGAATTGAAATTGTATGACTGTTACAAGTTTGGATGTTCTGGTTTATGAGACTTTGGAAAGAAAATACATTGCTTTCATGTTCTTCCTGTGCCGAGATGTGTAATTCTGTTGGTATTACAGACACCCTATTGAGGTCAAACAAACCCCTAACAAGATCATGGTTAAGCAGATACTATTTGTTAGGGCAGGTGACTCACTGTTGGGAATACTCTGAGGGGTCCTCTCTATTTGTGAGTCTGATTCCTTCTAACCTTGTTGAACTAAAATTGGATTGGTTTAATATAATACCCTTTAAAATGGGGCTGTGTAAAGCCGATTGAATTTTTTTATATTTAACATTGCAATTTCCTTTTATCTTTATTGACCAGCTAAATGGTCTTTTCCCAGAGCATTCAATTATTCATAGATATACAACTTTTAATCCACAACCTCTTGGGTATGTAGTCATACAGCTGTGAAATACCGACGATTATCATTAGATGTCTTAACTGTAGAGATTATTTTCTGTGTGTTGCTCAGGATGAACTGTATTCCTGATTTTAATCTGAAGCAAACCTCAGAAAACTGTAAAAATATTCCACTTCCAAAATACTCCATCACCATTTATGCAGATCAATAGATGACAGGAAAAAATTCCAAGATTTTCCATACAGTACAGAGAAAAAAATAAAAGTCCATGACAATTTACTTTCATGCTGTGCCTTCAACACTTTTCTCTGAAAATGTTCAACTTGTTGTGTTTACTATTTCAATACAATGATTGTGGATCCAACTGCTGCCTGTTGTAAATGATCAATCAATTGTTGTGTTGCCTACTTTCTTTTTTTTTTATTTTTTTTTTTTTACATGGACTATTTATTTTTCTGCCAATTGAAAAAATTGGAATTTCAGATCAGTCTTTTTGTTTCCAGAAATATATCATCATATTTGACATATCATATCATATCATATTTGACAATATTAGAACAAATCTTTAGTAACCTTCTGCACAGTTCTTACTCACTTGTCTTACAAAAACATCCTACAAAAAAATATTGAATCATATCAAACTTTGCTTGTCCTTTGCAAGCATGTGCACTATACAGATGAGGACTGAATTATTAGCCTCCCTTTGCAAACGTCAATTAAAAAGTATTTCTCTCATTTTGTATCAGAGCATGTCAGAGCCAGCCTCTGCAGCCGAGGGTCGGACCGCCAAGGTCACCCCCTCCAACCACCCCCCGACTCACACTGCCCCCGACTCCCTTGGCCCTTCGTGTGGGTGATGAGCCCAGGGGAAGGGGGTCCTATGTCGTCCTTTCGGGCTATACCTGGCTGAGCCCCATGGGTGCAGGCCCAGCCACCAGGCGCTCGCCATCGAGCCCCACCCCCGGGCCTGGCTCCGGGGGGGGGCCCCAGTGACCCGCGTCGTCATGGAAGTCCTTTGAGCAACACTTTGTCTGGCCTCTCACCTGGGACCTTTTTACCTTGGGCAACCCTTCTGGTGGCGTGGCGCCCCCGACAACATAGCTCCCAGGATCATCGGGACACGCAAACCCCTCCACCACGATAAGGTGGCAATGGACAGAATTTCTAGGCGCAGCCAAGGCGTCAAGGGGATCTGGTTTGGTGGCCACGGAATCAAGTCTCTGCTTTTTGCAGATGACGTGGTCCTGTTGGCTCCGTCAGGCCATGATCTCCAGCTCTCACTGGAGCGGTTCGCAGCTGAATGTGAAGCGGCCGGAATGAGGATCAGCACCTCCAAATCCAAGACCATGGTGCTCTACCGGAAACGGGTGGAGTGCCTACTCCGAGTCGGGAAAGAGGTCCTGCCCCAAGTGGAGGAGTTCAGGTATATCGGGGTCTTGTTCATGAGTGAGGGAAGGATGGAGCAGGAGATTGACAGGCAGATCAGTGCAGTGTCTGCAGTGATGCGTACTCTGTACGGGTCTGTCGTGGTGGAGGAGGAGCTGAGCCGTTAAGTGACGCTCTCAATTTTCTAGTCGATCCACGTTCCTACCCTCACCTATGGTCACTAGCTGTGGTTAGTGACCGAAAGAACAAGATCGCGAATACAAGCGGCCAAAAATGTGTTTTCTCCGCAGGGTGGTAGGACTCTCCCTTAGAGATAGGGTGAGAAGTTCGGCCATCCGGGAGGAACTCGGAGTAGAGCTGCTGCTTCTCCGCATAGAGAGGAATCAGATGAGGTGGCTCAGGCATCTGGTCAGGGTTCCTTCTGGACGCCTCCCGGGGGCGGTATTCCGGGCCTGTCCAATTGGGAGGAGACCACGGGGAAGAGCCAGGACACGCTGGAGAGACTATGTCTCCAGGCTGGCCTGGGAGCGCCTTGGGATCTCCCCAGAAGAGCTGGACCATGTGGCTGGGGAGAGGGAAGTTTGGGGCAAGGACTTATTAAACACAGTTCATCAAAACAGCCTTGTTTCAGTTTGGATAGTGACATAATTTTACTTTGCAAACAAAAACACCATTCTTTCTCAAGAAACCAAATGCTACCGTGGTAAAAATTATGAATAATATTTCTTCAGATTGTCCAAAGCATACTTCAGTTTAGGTTGAAGTTGTCCTTTCTCTTGAAGAGGAGTTTTTCTTGGTCTGCAACTGTGCTGTCCATACCTGTGCAGGGTTCTAGTGATTGTCTTCTTTGAGATAACAATTCCTGGTTAACTGACCAGGAATTGTGTCCTGGCAGTTGCTCTGCTGTCTAGTTTTGTAGTTTTTGCCTCCTATCTCTCTCTTGCTTGTTTCTCAGTTTTTGCCTCCTATCTCTGCCTTGCTTGTTTTGTATGGTGCTGCTCTCTCTTAATTTCTTGGCAGTACCTCTCATTCCTGACACTTACAAATGCTGAGATAACTTTGTACATCCTCCTGCTTTTTTGTCTTCAGCAATTGTTTTCCTCAAATCGAAATTTAATTTTTTTTTTTTTTTTTTTTTTTTTTTGGCATGCTGCTCAAGTGAAAGCTAAAACCCTTGCTTGTAGTTGTTTTACTTATGACCACAGTGGACCAAAGCAAGATTTCTATCAGTTTTAACTGGATTTTACAAACTTTGGGCTTTTAAAAGTTATAGCACATCATTTCATAGTAGTGGTTTGTGCGATGATTCAATGAAAAAATATTGACCCAGGTAATATTTCGTTATGTTCTTTAATAGTTTTGTTATCGTGTACAAACAAATAATTGATGCTTTCTAAAGAAAATTTGTACGTTTAGAAATGTTATGTTAAAAATCCCTTGCTCTGTTAAAAAATCTATTGGGAACATTTTGACAACCTTAAATTTAAAGGGGAGCAATACATTTGTAAAGTGTAAGTATTACACTTTCAAGTGTACTTGTTTATAACTCTGCACTATATTTTGCACTGACAAACATCTATTTGAAAAATGTGTCATAACTCAAAATGCATAGATCCAGAGGTCATCCTTGGGTGTATATATATTGCTGGGGCAATACCATCTCTGTCAGTGTGCATGATGTAATCTACAGATCTCCTCAGCTCATTCTAATAACACGCTGAGCAAGCAAAGTTAATAATGTTACATCATTTATATCAGACCAGGCAGTGGATGAGTATTTATACAGTTACCTTCTTAGACTGTTTGAGTGCTTTCTTATATCAATTTGTTACTTAGCTTAACTGGTGTGACATCAAATAAATATGAAAAAATCAACTAATTAATCAAGTCAACTTTTTTTATATTCAGAATTATTTTCCGTTTGATGTGGCTTTATGTGAGTGCAGTCCAAAGATGTCACAAACCACTGCGAATTTTGATCAGGGATCAAATCCTGATTGGATTTTTAAGGATGTGATTGATTGTTACCCCTCAGTGATTATGGTTCAAAAAATCCCAGCTTCAGTATTGATAAAAAGTCTTTGGGGGTGGGGGCGAGGTTCTCGTTGTTGGATAGAAGACAACATCTGCAATTCTCAGGTAATGGAACTGTCATTCTTCCTCACAGATAAAAATCTTCTCCTTTCCTTCCTCTTGCCTTGCTGCCATCTTAAAACTGTTGTAAATTCAGTAAGTTGGCAACACTATTACTGAAAACGCTTTTTTTTTTTTTGTTTTTATTTTTTGTTTCCATTTTTCTTGCTCCCCTCGAGGACCATTTTGGATTATACTCTCCATGCTGATCATCTATGTACTATGTAATCCCCCTTCATTTGGGGTTGTTTGACTCAAATGACAATTGCGGTAGTCATAGAACCTGGTCTTTTGTTCGATTCCAGATTCCTCCTAGTCTGTTGAAGTGGTTAAGTAAGACACTAAACCCTGAGTTGCTCCCTTGTTGACCCTCAGTGGCTGCCTACTGCTCATGGTTCATATATGATGGCAACATTTGGAACATATTTCACGTGTGTGTGTAACTGAATGTAACAAAGGATTTCTTCTTTTTTAATTCATGCACCCTAAATCTCATCACATCACAGCATCCCCTCTGTTGTCGGGGCATTAAAATCTGAATGATCCCATCAAACGGTCAAACCCTCTCCCTCCTAAACAAACAAACAAACAAATCCAAATTTGACACTTTATGTCTCAAATTTAATCAGGATGACATAGCCCTTCCTGGTTTCTTCAAAACCTTTTGACTTTTGAATGTTAGAGTTTGATACCCCAGCTTTGTCTCAATTTACAGTGACAGCCACAGCAGCTTGTTTGTCTGAAGGGTGTATTTAAGAAAAGTTCAAAATAAAATGTAACGTTGGCATTCACACGAAGGGTAAAAGCAATTGGAGCAAATCTGTTTACTTTAGCAAATCTGTATGTTTACTTTAAAACATACCAGCAGTGTAGTAGTATTACATTACATGTTTACTTGCATGATTAAATTAGAGACTGAAGTGCATTCCTGCTCAACAGTGGTGTTATTATGGAAGGTAGAATCCCATCAAAGTTATTGCAGGTCTGACTCAAGTTCGAGGCTGAGAAGTGAATATAATTAACTGACCAGATTCCTGTTTTAAACAGCACATTATCCATGTTTCCTGTTTGCTCTGATGCATTTTTTTTTCAAGACCAGCTGACTGTAGGATGTGTGAGGGATTTTGAAGCATCAATCCGGCATATGTGTATGGCAGAGAGGCTGACAGAAATAGAGGGTGAGAATTTGTGAAGTCTCCGGAAATTTTCTTCCGGTGGCTTTATCTTGGATGACTGCCAGATGTACAATTCATAGCTCACTATTTGTAATTTGGTGGTGAGATAGCATCTTTGTTGTGATAGTATCACGGACTGGGAGTTCATATAATTTAGCAATAGTCAGCACTAGCCCAGGGATTGTTTTTATGGAAAATCTAGTGATCTTGTAACAATGCTTTGATAATGCAAATATGTTCTAGTTTGCAATATGTTAAGATTTTGCAGGTTAAGTTAACATTATCATTGTTCTCTATATTCCCCATGAGTGTTTGTTGGAGCAGCTGTCATTAATCAGATTATTATGATTTGGCACTTGGTGTATTCAGTTGGTCCAACATGCTGCCGACATCGCCAATAAATAAATCTGGATGGACTGTCCTTTCCATCTGCCCGTACATATGTAACTCAATGTGATTGAAAGTTAACAACTTATTGGCTAAAAACTAGCACATGCTTGGCTACATAGGGCTTCTAATGCAATTAGTCATAGATTAGCACATATGATAAGAGCTTGCCAATAAATGTTAGAATATAAACTAGTTCTGTAACTGTAATGCCATTGTCATGTGATTACTACTACTTGCTTGATTCTTTTTTTTTTTTCTTCATGTTTTGAGGGCGATAAGAAATGTGGAATCATAACCAGTGTTTTCTGACTTTGCTTATATTATACCGGTAAGTATTCCACTCTCAAAAAACATGAGCCAATATTTTGACAAACTTGTTTTAAGACCCATCAGAAGAGCATCATTCTTTTAATTTTATTTGATTTATTATTAAATGGTAATACAATATTTCGATCACTGAAATATAGTGAATTCAATCCTTTTTGAAACATTAACATCATAAAACATTTTCGGCCCCTGGGGTTTTAAAGCATACAACCGAGGTCTATATGGATTGAATCTTTTTTTTTTTAATTTGCAGCTGTTGTGTAAAGGATTTAATACAGCTGATCAACCTCAAGCCTGGATCATACATTTTTGGCCAATTACTTTTGCTTTTTATACTTGTCAGTTATTTGAATTAACACAAAAACCTGGTGAAGAGGTTCCATACAATCATTGCTGGACTCATGTATGCTTTGAGCTGTATGGATGCATGCTTACCCTCCTTTTGGACAATTGCAATCTCCCCAAACTGTGAGGGAATGATTGTTTTAGGGGAAAGAGCAGTAATGCAAATTTAGTGTTTTTATATCATTGGAATTACTTTACCTAATGCTACCTGGAGTGCTTCAGCAACTGTTCAATTTTTGTGCTTATTATTGAAACAGTTTAGCAACTGAGTTACATGATGCAAATAGTGATCTAAAACAATTAGAACTACGGATTATTGAAGCAATTTTTACTTCCCTCATCTATACCTTTCTATCCAACTCTTTGTTGTGCTGAGAATGATGACATAAATGCATTCTGTCAAAGTTTTGTGCCAGATTGTTCTCAAGTGACAGATTAACTGTCACTTGGGTTGCTGGTGCACTATCTGTGTTGAACATGAACTTTGAGGTGCTTATTGGGTCATACCACAATTTAACTTAAACTCCACAATAACTGCCGTTGTTTAAAAACCATAGTTATTGTAAAGTTGCAGAGGAGAAAATATGGAATCTGCCCAGGCTGAAAACGTGTTGCTTTAAGGCATATGTGTCAAACTCAAGGCCTGCGGGCCAAATGTGGCCCTCCACGTCCTTTTATGTTGCCCAAGAGAACATCTTAAAATGTCTAATTGTATGAAAATAAGTCAAACTTGTGCACTGACCATAAACTACATTTCCCACAATTCATGCTGATCACGTTACCCGCGAAGTGACGGCATCCGGCCATTAGATTGCAGTGGATCAACTTGAATGTGCTATTCAACAATTGGAATTGCGAAATACAAATTATCCCAAAATGTCCAGGAAGATGAAAGTTGACGCAGATGGAAGGCTGTTTCAAGAAAGATGGGAAGGCGAATACATATTTGTGCTTCGAGGAGAAAAAACGGTATGTGTTTTGTGTGATGAGGCAGTGTCTGTTGTCAAAGAGTAAAATTCTTCTTCGGCATTATGACACCAAACACTGAGCTAAGTATGCTAAAGTTAACCTTCCAGAAAAACAACAACTTGTCCAAGAAATAAAAGCCAAACTAAGACGGCAGCAGAATGCGTTCACGAAAGCTGCGTCCAAAAACACTGCACCTGTGAAAGGTAGCTTTGTTGTTGCTGAAGAGACCAGTCAAAAGGATTTATGTTGGAACTGAGCAACAAGTAAACACTTTTTTTTTTTTTTTACATCTATGCAAATGCATGTGGAACATTTTGGTTTTGAATGAGTCATAAATTCAGAGTTATTTAGCATTAAGGGGTAGTTACATTTATTTTACATTTAGTTACATTTATACTGTTACCGTTACATGTGGCCCTTTGAGGGCAACCATTATGTTCATGTGGCCCTCGGTGAAAATGACTTGACACCCCTGCTTTAAGGCCACAGGATCGACATTTTTCTTTTTTTCTTTCTTGCTTCTTTCTTTTTTTTTTAGGGGCAAAGGGCCTAAGGGCAGGGACATGGATGTCATGGCATTCAATTTCCTTTGATTTTCCTACTCGGTCAGCATTGATCGCTGTGGAAAGTCATGATATTAAATTGACTTTAAGACCACAAGTTTCACATGTTGTGAAACAGCAAAAGAGACAAATCATCATCTATTTATCTCTATCATAAAAAGTGTTTAAAGAAAACAAAACAAAAAAGTAAAATATGTGTAAAGATAATTAAATATTAATACTTGCTGTCAAAACAGCTACATTTTTCAATTAGGGGCCTTTTAGATTGTTTAGTGACTAGATTGCATGCCTTGGAATTTATGCAACTATTCAGTTAATTTTAAAATACTTTTCATTATGCCAGTTACTTACTCAGAGCTACTTTTGAGCTTGGTCTGCATGGCTCCATTAAAAGTGCAAAAGAGTAAAAAAAAAAAACATAAAAACTAATATAAAGGAATAACATGTTTACGTTCGTCCCTCCGCTAACCCGACCTTGGTGTATGATGTCACCTACTCCGCCATAGCCCGGTCTTGAGAGGTGTGAGGACCATCACTGGTTTTAGGTTGGCGGGATATAGAGGAGTTGAAGAAAGCAGGGAATGGGTGAACTTAATCTTTTCTTTAATAGATTTGATGCCCCCGCATCCCCTGCAGATACCCCCACCATCACCTCTGCTCCCTACCAACCATCATCACCTACTCCCCCTCCCACTCAAAGCCTCCCATCTTCAACTGAGGTAGACTCGCACCCCCACCCCCACCCCCACCCCCGCAGGATTAACAGCATTTCCCCACTTCCCAGTGGCATTTCCCCACTTCCCAGTGGCATTTTCCCACTTCCCTGTGGCTCTACACCTCCCCCTCCCCTGCTTGTCACCTCCAACCCCACCTCCACAATGAACATCACAGCTTACAATGGTAGAAGGCAGCCCCAGGGTGCTCGAAACCTGAATCCTTCAGTATGTTTTCAACATGAGCCTGAATCTACGGAGGGTCCCTGTGATGTGGAAGACGTCCTGCCTCTTCCTGTGCCAAAGACACCATGTCCCAGTGTCTCTAAGGATAACAGACCTGTGGTACTGACCTCCCACATCATGAAGACATAGGATAGGATAGGGTAAGACTTTATTGATCCCCATAGGGGAAATTCGTTTGGCTACAGCAGCGCAACAATAGCAATATCAATAAATATGGGTATAAATAAATATAAATATCAGAGACAGTTAAAAGGGCAAAGACAACAGCAAGGAGAAGAATCGATAACAGAGTGAAAATGACAAGGATAAAAATAGAAAAGTCACTTTGACAGAAATAGGAGTGGGAGCCTGCAAATGCCCATAAAAGACCTGAAAGCGCCTGAGGAAGACTTTAGGCACGAGCTGGTCACCATTCCGAACAGGAATGCAATTCATGCAATTCACTGCAATTCATGCACCTGAACACCAAATGGACATAAGACCCCCCACATGGAGCAAGGTGGAAAAGATTGTGAGGCAGGCGAGATCAGTGTCATTACCTGGGCCCAATGGTATCCCGTACAGGCTCTACAGAAACGCGACTGATGTCCTGTACTAACTCTGGAAATTAGTGAAAGTGGTTTGGCAGAAAGGAGTTATATCAAAAGCATGGAGAAGAGCAGGAAGTATCCTGATCCCCAAAGAAAAGGACTCCGCATCCATCAGCCAGTTCCATCAGATCAGCCTGCCGAGTGTAGAGGGAAAGATTTTTTGTCAGTGTTCTGGCCCAAAGGCTCTCCACATACCGACAAAGAAACAACTTCATTGATACATCAGTGCAGAAGGCTGGGAAGAAGGGTTTCTCAGGATGCCTGGAGCATGCCAATGTCATCTGGCACCAGATACAATCTCCCAAAAAGGAACGGAGATACCTGCATGTGATTTTCTTAGACCTTGCCAATGCCTTCGGGTCAGTCCCACAAAATCTTTTGGATGGCCTTCAACTACTTTGTTGTACCAAACCACATCACAGATTTGGTCAAGAGCTACTTTCATGATTTCCAGCTTTGTAAAACAATCCACAACATCACTACTGCTTGGCAGCATTGGTAATTGGCATCATCACCATCATCACCAGGCTCCACAATATCCCCTCTGGCTTTTGTCATGGCAATGGAGGTTATTATACGGGCATCTCGTCTGGTGGTGGGAGGTGAGCGGACCAAGAGTGGTTTGCGTCTTCGACCAATAAGAGCTTACACGGATGATATGACCATCATCACAATGACAAAACCATGCACCAGACACTTACTTCAGAAAGTCCAGGAAAACACCCAGTGGGCTAGAATGGAGTTCAAGCCAAGCAAGTCATGCAGTATCTCCATCTTTAAAGGCCAACTAACAGACGAGCGGTACTATATCAGCGATGAACCAATTCCAACGATCCTAGAGAAGCCCAGCAAGAGCCTTAGTTAATAGTATAATGCAGACCTCAAGGACCCCCACCAACTTGAGCAACTCCGGCAGGACTTGGCTAATGGGCTTGAGCAAATCAACAACACTGCACTGCCTGGGAAATTGAAGCTCTGGTGGTACCAGTTTGGGCTTCTACCCAGACTCTTGTGGCCATTGACCACATATTAGGTCTTGCTTAGCCATGCCAATCGATTGGAAAGGCTAGTGAACACTCGTGAGGAAATGGCTGAGACTTCCCAAATGCGTCAGCAGTGTGGAACTTTACAGTAAAGGAGCCCTGTCACTGCCAATTGCTAGTCTGGTTGAAGAGTTAGTGTGCCAAGGTGAGGCTGGACATGTCCCTCACGGACTCCTGGGACCCCATGGTAAGAGGTGCCGCTCCTACCCTAGCAACAGGGAAGAAGTGGACCCTCGGCACAGCGGTGCAACAGGCCAAATCTGCTCTCGTGACATAGTGGGCCATGTCCAACAAGGAAGAGGAGGCCTTGGCCTAGGAGTTTTCACACCTCTCTGGCAGAAGGCATCTGCAACTGAGCGTCGAACCATGGTGGTAGAGGAGATGCAGCGACAGGGAGAAGCAACCAGACATTCCAAAGCCGTAGGACAAGCCAAGCAGGGCTGCTGGATAAGGTGGGAGGGGGTCGAGAGGAAAAAAAATGGAACACATGGAGCGAGCTCTGGAGCATGGAATCTAACCAACTGAGTTCCATTATCCGAGCTACATATAATGTGCTGCCCCATCCAACAAATCTGGAGCTATGGCTTGGAAAGGACCTATCTTTCTCCCTGTGTACCATCCCTGCAACACTCAAGCACATTCTGGTTGGCTGCAGAACCAGCCTCACTCAGAGGAGATAGACTTGGAGACACAACCTGGTCCTCATGTGCTTGGCTGATAAACTTGAGGGCAAAAGGGTATCTGTCAATGCCCAACCCTTCAACAACCAGAATTTGCACCGACACCACTCAGTGTTTGTACGGGAGAGGGACAAGCTAAGGGTTGGGCCCTCAAACCCTGATCGCCAGCCTGCTACATCATAGAGCTGACAGTTCTCTGGGAGGACGCCATTGAAGAAGCGTACGAGCGCAAGAAGTTGCGATATTCCGTCTTGGCAGCTGAAGCGGAGGACAGACGCTGAAGGATAAGAGTGCGTCCAGTGGAGGTGGGATGCGGGGGCTTTATAGCTAGCTCAACTGCAAAGCTCCTTGGGGAGGTTGGAGTCAGGGGACAGCAAACAGGCAAGAACTGGCCAACACTGCCGAAAGAACAAGCCATTGGCTGTGGCTGAAGAGGAGTGACACCACCTGGGCTGCTTGGGCACACAGCAAACCATGGGACACACGCCCAGGCTTGACCCTAAGTACTTGAAATCCTCAAACTTCTTGATCTCCACTCCCTGTAGCCTCACTGTTCCACCAAGGTTCCTCTCATTCACACACACACATTCTGTCTTGCTGCGACTAACCTTCATTCCTCTCCTTTCCAGAGCATACCTCCATCTCTCAAGATTTTCCTCAACCTGTTCCCTGCTCTCACTACAGATCACTATTTCATCTGCAAACATCATGGTCCATAGATTCATGTCGAACCTCATCTGTCAGCCTTTCCATCCCCCTTGCAAACAAGAAGGGGCTCATAGCTGATCCCTGATGAGATGCCACCTCCACCTTGAACATCTCTGTTACACCTACAGCACACTTCACCACTGTCTCACAGCCAGCATACATGTCCTGGACCAGTCTAACATACTTCTCTGCTACTCCAGACTTCCTCATGCAAAACCAGAGTTCTTCTCTCGGCACCCTGTCGTATGCTTTTACTAGGTCTACAAAAGCCCAATTCAGCTCCCTCTGACCTTCTCTGTGCTTAACTAGTAGCATTCTCAAAGCGAATACTGCATCTCTAGTACTTTATTCTTGGCATGAAGCCATACTGCTGCTCACAAATGCTGACTTCTGCTCTCAGTCTCGTTTCCACTACGGATGTTGTCCGTGACAGCTGCTGATGGGCGGAGGGGGGGGGGGGTGGTTGTGTCTGGAGGAGACCTCTTTGAGGAGATGGGACATTGGGTTGGTGTGGGGGCTGTCCTTAGAAGCAGCTGATTGGCAGGGGGGGGCAGCAAGGTGTAGATAGAGGGGGGAGCAGAGCCTACAGCAGAGGATTGAGAGGGTGAGGGGGAGGGGGATGGGGGTCCAGATTTGCCGTTGGAGCTCACCATGGTGTCAAATCCATTGAAGAAAAGATTCAGCTGTGCAGAAAATTCAGGGCAAGGTATGGCTTTGGCTCCAGGTGTGATTTCCCATTGCCTGTCATCTTCCTCACATCCCTCCAAACCTCTTTTGTCTTATTCTGCTCCATCTTAGAC
>CAAKHD010004587.1:271684-303706 GCA_901007705.1 Fistularia tabacaria
CAAGGTGTAGATCTCGGTGGTCGCCGTATCATTAAAAAAAAAAAGAGAGGGTGATGGGGAGGGGGATGGGGGTCCAGAGTGGCCGATGGAGCTCACCATGGCGTCGAATCCATTGAAGAAAAGATTCAGCTGTGCAGAAAATTCAGGGCAAGGTATGGCTTTGGCTCCAGGTGTGATTTCCCATTGCCTGTCATCTT
Source organism: Fistularia tabacaria (assembly GCA_901007705.1). Classification (NCBI taxonomy): domain Eukaryota; kingdom Metazoa; phylum Chordata; class Actinopteri; order Syngnathiformes; family Fistulariidae; genus Fistularia; species Fistularia tabacaria. The sequence continues at coordinate 271,882 of CAAKHD010004587.1, forward strand.
CCTCACATCCCTCCAAACCTCTTTTGTCTTATTCTGCTCCATCTTAGACGCAACCTTCTCGCTAAAGTTGAGTTTTGCCTCCCTCAGCTTCCTCTCCAGCTCCTTCTGTGCAGCCCTGAGGGTCTGGTGATCTTTAGCCATGAAGGCTGTCTTCCTCTTCTTAAGAAGGCCTTTGATGTCCTTGTCAATCCTTGTATTGTTGCCATTGAAACAACTGACCTTTTTGGATGGGACTATGTTTTCCTCGCAGTATTTAATGGTGTCAATTGTACAAAGAGAGAAACCCTAAATATCATCATAGAAGTCTTCTTTGAAAAGACAGCAGTCTGTGACATTGAAGCACTCCTGCAATGCCTTCCCTGTGGCTTTGGACCAGACCTTTTATAGACCGGGTTCTGGCTGCCTGCCACTTCACCATCGGTACATAACGTGTACCAGGTTATGGTCTGAGTCGCCCAAAGGGGGGGAGTCAGGAAGAGTTTTAAGCTTCCCTCAAATTGGAGAGACTTGTCTTGGAGCAGCTCCAGCCCTTGGTCAAACCCAACTTGGACCGCCTACAGTTTGCCTACCAGCCCCGACTTGGAGTTGAGAACGACATCATCTACCTGCTAAACTGCGTCTACACCCATTTGGACCAGATGGCAAGAACTGTGATAGTCATGTTTTTTGACTTTTCTAGCGCTTTCATCACCATCTATCCAGCTCTACTGAGTGAGAAGATGACAGCAATGAAGGTGGACTCCCCTCTAGTGTCCTGGATTGTTCATTGCCTGACTGGCAGCCCACAGTATGTGCACCTGCAGCCAGAGTGGTCAGCAACTCTGGGGCCCCACAGCGGACTGATCTTCCCTTCACCCTCTACACCACGTACTTCAGCTACTGCACAGAGTCCTGTCATCTACACAAGTTTTCTGATGACTCGGTGGTGGTTGGCTGTATCAGCTAGGGTGATGAGGTGGAGCACAGGGCTCCTGTGGACAACTTTGTCACATGGTGTGAGCTGAACCACTTACAGCTTAATGTGGCAAGACAAAGGAACTGGTGGTGGACCTTAGAATGATCAAAGTGCCACCGACCCCGGTTTTCATCAAGTCAGTCAGAGTGGACATTGTTGATGCCTACAAGTATCTAGGGGTAGTCATTAATAATAAACTGGACTGGGGAAAGAACACAGACGCCCTGTACAAGACGGGCCAGAGCTGCTTCAATCTTCTGAGGTGACTGAGGTCCTTTAACATCTGTTGGACCATGCTTAAAATGTTCTATGAGTCTGTGGTAGCCAGTATGTGGAGTCTGTGGTAGCTCAGCAGGCTGAGGATAGTGTATGCCAACAGACTGAACAGGCTGATCTACAAGTCCAGTGACGCTGTAGGAGTGAAGCTGGACCCTCTAACCGTAGTGTCAAACAGGAGAGCGTTTCACAAGGTGAAGATCATCTTGGACACTGGGACCAACCCACTCCACAATGTGCTGGTCAGTTACAGGAGTTCTTTAAGCACCAGACTGATCCTACAGGGCGTCATAAAAAAATCATTCCTGCCGGCAGCCATCAGACTGTTCAATTCCTCACTGAGTGTCAGACACTCTAAGTCAGTTGGTTGTAGGTGGAGTCATCATGTGCAATAATTTTCCGAATGTGCATTAATTCCATTGTCTTCTGCAATGACCATTTCCTGTGCAATAACCCTGATTTATACACATCAATACTACATGTACTTGTAAGTACACATGTATGTACGTTACATATATTTTTACATACCTTTAACTTTATTTATTTTTGATCTTAACCATTTTATTTATATGTCATTCATATTTATTCTTTATTTTTGGTGTTACTTTTATCTTAAGCAGGAGCTGCTTTCAACATTGAGCAATGTCCCCCTTGGAGATCAATAAAGTCTTGTGATTCTGGTTTTCCCTTTGTTGATCATGTGCACTGATATATGTGTGTATATATCTTTCCTGTTTTGTTTTTTCTCTCATGTTGCTGCTGCAACACCTGAATTTCCCCTATGGGATCAATAAAGTGTTATCTTATCAATAAAATGCATGCTGTACCCTAGTCCAGACTGAGAGCATAACTATGATGTTAAATGATTTTCCTCTGAGCCTGGCATTCCTTCTCAGATCTCAGCTGGTGCTTGATGAAGTATTACAGTAGAAATAACATTTCTATCACAACTTTTCGAATAGCTTCTTAAAAAGTCACTGAAGAGAAATACAGCTGTACTTCATAACTGCAAAAAAAAAAAAAAAAAATAGAATTTGGTCAAGACTGTTTTACCTTTTTTTTTGTTTTAACACAGCTTTGACATATCAATAATTCTGCTGTGAAAGGGGTCTATTACTACACCAAGCACAGTAGGTTGGCATTATGAAGTACACCCGTTTGTGACTGACACCTTTTTACATCTTTGATTTAAAGCCTGTTGATGTACAGTTGTAGATAGTGTTGCCTTTCAAATGAAGGGGGCCCTCTGATCTTTTGATAGGGATGACTCACAAAGCACATTGCATAGTTGATTTTAATGTTTATCTGTAAACTGAGGTCTTTAAACTACAATAAAATGTTGTGGCTGATGGAACCCAGTCAAGCCCCAGTAGATTATTCTCTGGACCATTGTTGTATACTTTTGACTGTAGATGAAAATGTACAACTTCCATCCAGGAAAGATTAATTCTCAGCTGATCTTTTGATCTTGTAATTTTTTTTTTTGTAATTTATCAGCAAAATGTCACTACTATACAGGGAATTTCTTTTTCTAGAAACTTTCAAACTAATATTAAATGATATGACAGTCATTATGGGATTCAGATCTCCCTTCTATGTTCATGTGCTGTTTTTCTATTCTATCCCCATTTTCCAAGTCACCTCAGGGAATGGATAGAACTCCATTATGTCTCCCTTCATACAAAGAAACTTCCATTTTCTTCTAGACTTTTAATACGTTTTAAGCTATGATGGCCTATACGTCCTTATTTCTTTTCTGTAAGGAAAATTGGTATGATAAAAGTGTAGAGGAAATCCTTTCCTTTTCCATTATTTATTTTTCACAATATGTGCTCATTACCTATTATCTACTACTGGCAGTTATTTTATATATTTTTGAATAAACAAGAGATAACTGAAATCCCCCATCTTTTTCCACAACCTTGGCCCAGACCTGGAGCTTTAGATAATGAATGCAATTAAGGACTTGCTGCATTAAACCCGCTGGTAAACAGTAGGTTTAAAGCTGCACAATGTAAGACTTATTGCCTGTTTTTGGGGCAGAATGGAGAGATATGAGACTTTATCCATGAGGGAGACATTTTGATGGATGAAGAGAAATTGTTCCTTCATAAAGTACATTGGTTTAGGCAAGTTTTAGAAAAAGTGTAGTAAAATGTCTAGATGCTGAGAAAATTCCCATTAATTTAGTACTTACTTTATCATATGCATCTGAAGTGAAAGGATAACTGATGTTGTCCAATTATTACCCTAAAAATCAACATTTTTTTTATTCACTCTGAACTGACTTCATATGTAAAATAGTACAAGAGCCATATTATGAAGATGCTAGTGAGTACATAGAGTTTATTGTTTTATACCTGTGTTTCAAACAAGCGTGTAATCAGAACTTGATATTCAGTAGGTTACACCCATATTCAGGATGAGCTGTCAGCCCACAAAGGTAGCTATTTTGTCTGAGAAGTGTGAAGCCACTGTAGGTACTCCACGAATGTTCAGTTTATGACAAGCCTCCTGCCTTCTTGACAACAAATAACTTGTATGTGAACATTTCAGTAGACAAATAGCGCCCAAGTTTAAGCACAAGGCGAGACAGTCAATCCTCAAATCTAAAGAGTAAGACAGCAAACTTCATGCACCGTTTTAAAGTAAAGTGGCAGTTCTTAAACATACAAAATCAATATCATGGTTGAATTTCTGTCTGTTGTCAAACAAGCCATGATAGAAGCAGACCAGTTGTATTTTTCGAAGGTGATGAACCAGTAAGGTCTCTTTAGTCAATTATATATACATTTAAGGGAACAATTCCTGTGCTTTTAGTTTTCGGTGTCGACTAAATATTAAGAAATTGTAAAATCTGGTGTTGATTGAGTCCTGAACCTAAGCATAACACATTAGTAACAATGTTAAAAAAAGCAAAGGACTGAAAAATTACAAATAAATGTAATTGTGAGGGAACTGAGTGGACATAAGAAAAGTTTAAACTTCAAAGTTTACTTAAAGTGCAGAATATTCTAAATTTGTTAATTTTATTACATTTTTCCTTTAGAAATATCTGGCATATCCCCCTGCCCCCCCTTTTTTGGGTCAACAAACTCTAGATAATATACACCTCAGCTCAGGTCATAAGAACGTATATTTTGCTTAGCAGGTGCTTTTTATATTTTGTGATCTCAAGTTTTATGTTAGTCATGCTCGGGTACTTTAGGGCAAGAAAAAGGTGGAATCAGCTTGGCCCAAAGTGACATGTCTATTTTCCTTAGCTTACATGCTTATAATTTAGATCTTGTAAAAAGGAAGAAAAAAAGTCATGAAATAACACTGAAGATAATCTTTAGCGACTGGACTGTATTTGTGTTGATAGCTGATTTCAGTTTGAGTGAAATAATACCTATGAATAATTACATTTGGCTCTTGTGATTCTGGGTACTAAACAGACATACTGCAGTTTCATAGTGTTTACCCCCTTTTGGGGATAGCATACTAGAATATGAACAAAATTGTATTTCTTATATTATGGTCACACTCGATGGTATATAGAAGCAGACCTGAGCAGAGTATTTAGATGGCCAACTAAGCTCTAATGTATGAACACTGCTTCCTAAAATACCACCATAAATGGTTTAACAAGGACTTGCATGCAAGTATATCGGCATGCTTGCTTGTGGTTAGGCAGGAAGATCTGCAGGTGGGCTTAATAAATGCCATATTATTGCCCACCGAAAAACAATCAAATAAAGCGAATGACACCTTTTCACAAAGCTGGTGAGGGGTCTGTCAGCCTGATGGAATCCTAATTTCTCTGGACTGTTTGACAGCAAGTTGCACCCTTCTATTCCTTGTTCCGCTGTAATGGCCACACTGACAGTGACATGATATTACACATAAAAGGAACCAAGAGGAGCGAGACAGGGTGCAAAACTTCCATTAACATGATCAGGACTTGTGTAGCTTCAAAATCCTGTCAGGCTTGCCCATTATTGCCTTGTCTATTTTTTTTTTCTTCTTACCCTATTGAAATCATGCAAATGGTTATACATGGAGTTCCCAAGTGTTGAATGTTCATCAGTGCTTAGCTCAGATTCATGGTCACTGCAGATGAAATCAAATAAAACTTTTAATTTCTATTGATATTCAAACAAATCTGATTTCTTGACACATGTTATGCACTCAACAATGTATACATTGCAGGCTTACTTAAGCAGTTTGAGGTACGATGCAAATCTATTGTATGGCCGAACATTTCTATGCCCGTACTTGTTCGCATAAAAAGACTTGTTTGGGTGTATCTGTGTGTACTATATGCTTTTCAAACAGCCCAGCCACTCCCCTTGGCCTTATTCCATCAGCACAACTTCAGCAGGCTAATTATAGCCGTCAATCACTACTGTCTCCCCACAGTTTCACAGTTTTCTACCCAGCAGCCCTTTTGTGCCCTTGCCCACTGCCGCCCACACTGCTAAAAGACAGATTAGCTGCAGCCAAACGCAATGAATTGAGCGGCATATGAGGAGGGAAAAAGAGATGTTGGGATCCGTGCCCTGAGATGTTGATATGCTCAGTCGTCGTGTTGATGGAGATGTTTGACATGCTCCAATTTTAAGTGAAGATGATATTCTGTTGAAGTTTGAATTGGTATATGTCAAGGGTGCTTGTAATTGTAATCCTGGCAAGACCTTAAGAAATATTTTGTAATATACAGAGTAATATTGACATTTTCCCTTTACATTTGGTCTTTTATGAAATTGTCTTCCGTCCTATATATGTTGTTAATTACGAAATTGATATTGATTTACACTGTTTTCTTATTTAATGTTGTTTCGTCCGTTATTAAAGAGAACATCCGTAAGATTTCATTGATATTAAGCACTGTGGAGAATAACATTAAAAAAAGTTCATAAAACATGTCAGCGAAATGGCATGTCCTCCCTATCACCCTCTTTACTGAGATGCAGTTGCATTTTTTGTATGTAGGGGTCAGTGTTGTCTTTCACTCTTGACAGCTAAAACCCCTTCTCAGTGAGATACAAGAACATAGCTGGATTTTATTTTCCTGGTCCATTTTGGTTTGCCCCTTTCTCCTGGGTTCTCTTACCTCAAAGACAGAAAAAGGTACTCCAGTGACATCAAACGAGAGAATGTAGACAAGAGAACAAGAATCGGACTGAATAAATTGGTGAATAAATACTGAAGACTGTCATGGCATCATCATTAAATAATCTTTTGGTTGTGGCTCATCCTCTAACATGTTCCCACCTTTGATATAAAGCTAAGAAGTCCTCACATGTTCAACTTATTTAAAAGTCCAACATACTCAGAAAATCTGGTTATTCACATAATGCATTTATATTTATATATGTATATACGCATTAAATTTGTCATTTGAGTGATGGACTTTTGTCCTAACTTGCCCTTGTTAACGTGAGACAGAGGTCCAACAACTGTCTCCATCTTTAATCATAGCAGTAACTATTATAACTACTGGAACAGAACTGATCTGAAAACAGCAGCTTGCTATCAGTGCCCTGCAGTGGCTCCTCTGTGGATACCATTACACGATAAACACCTTTCACTATCTGAGCTCAGTGCAGAGCAGGGTGGTAGTTTCAGCTCAGGAAAGTTTGTGTCAGAAATGGAGGCAGTAAACTTGTAGAACTGATTTTGTCGAACTCTGTCCAAAACTGTAATTTTTGGAGAATCACTAAAGGTGCCAACATAAGAAGAAACCTAGTCATAAATGATTGCCAGCATACTGCATAGTATACACTTTGTCATTTCTACATACCCTTAATTTTCTTTTGCAAACCTGAGTGTGACTTTGCGAACAGACTGCCCTTTATATTTAAAATATGCCATTGTAATGGCACAATATTAAGGGCCCTACAGTTGATCATTGGTCTGAAAAATACACCAGGCAATTTCCGAATGTTTCACAGTCCTCGCTCAGTGAAACAACAGCGTATGTTTGATTGGCTACTTTACAGCCAACTATCGAGACATCACTTTACTTATTTGACTGGTCTGGCTCACAGCAGGCTCAATACCTTGTGCTAATGAATAGAGGCAAATGTCAGTGATGTGTTGCTTACCTGCTGGGCAAATAACTTCCACCATCAGCAGTTCTTTGTTGCTCAACATGTTCTGACTGTGAAATTCACTATGCGTTCAATTTCCTTCACCCAAGAAAATTATCCCCACAGTCCGAGCATTTTGATTGCAGAAAGCTTGCAAAGGTTTGAGAAGAAGCAAACCATTGATATGGAATGTTTGACTATTTGTGAATAAAATATTGAATATCTGACTTATGAACACTCTGGAGTCGATTGAGGTACAGTCAATGATGTTGATAAAGTTTATCATCAGTCCTGGTTTGAAAATAGGGATCCACGGCAAACTACTGTTATATTTCCATGAGTAGTGTTGTGCATCCAAACAGATGCTTGAAACTACATGTTTGGGTTTGTGTATATGTTTGTCTTTGCACCTTGGGGAAATATGTTTATCGATTTTAAACACAAAACACAAAGGTTGGTTCATCCGTACCCTAGCCAACAAGAGTACAGCTGCCCCTTACACATGATGTTGCATGCAGTTGCAGCTGGTCCTGAAGTCAAAGGCCATGTTAAACAGAAGTGACAATTTTTTTCTGCATCTGAAAATGTCCATGGAAAACAAATTTGAGGACTTATTGAAGTTATTGGTTGGTGTTTAATGTAACTAATTGCACTGAATATTATTTCTTCTGGAATGCCAGATGGTGCATGTTGACACACCCAAGTATTTTGCTTTGTTTAGTGGTGTCTTTAGTGTTGTATATTGTAAGGCTCAGAAAGTTTAACTGATTCCACTTTGTCGGATCAGTTGGATGAGACAGAAGTTTTATTCAATGCTTGGACTCAAACAGTAGAACAGTTTGAATATGAAAACCTTGCCCCCTCACACACTTCTTAGTTGTTACACTGTTGTTTGATCATTGTCAGATCTTATCGTGATGACTGGACTTAGATTGTTTCCTTGAAGAAATTTCACCTCTCACCTGAGAGTCTTCTTCAGTTGCTCTTATTTGATGTTGGTATGGGACAAGTTGGCAGAAAAAATGATATCCAGGAAAGATACCATGTACTTGAGGCTTTAACCCAGATGAACATTAAGAATGTAAGCCACAGACTTTGTACCTTTTTTTTTTTTTTTACAAAAAGTGACTTTCATTATTTGTGTTCTCTCAGCCTTTTCTCGTCTGTCTTTCGTATGTATTTTTTTGCCTTTCTTTTCTGTCCCTCTTGCAGGCTCTAGTGAACACAAACAGCTTTTGCCAAGGGATTTGAGGATGTGTATGAATCGAGGCTGAGACTTGGGAGCATTGGGTGTGCCTTTTGTTAATAGAATACGCATGGTTGGATCTCCCTGGGGCTGTTAGCAATGAGAGGAGAATGAAAATGTTAATGTTTTTTGAGCTGTTGTGGATTGACAAAGACCTCTTCAATTTACTTATGTACCCAGCTCCATAGGAGAAAGAATGAATTGCTTTAGAGGTAGAATAGTGACATTTGATTCTACAATTAATTGCTTGAACCAAAAATAACAAATTACAATTGAAAGATAAAACAAGATACCATATTTTGAACTTTAAAATGAGCTCAGAACATTTTTACACTTAATTAAAATGTTATTACTTGAAACAAATTTGAAATGTTATGAAGTGTATTTATGAATCTGTTCTAACTATATTTGAAAAATTTAGTCCGTAGACTTGACCTATAGCTGTAGCTGTTCATGGAGAATTTGAGCAATTAAGTACTTTTTTCTTTGCATCTGTTTATGATTCTTTGAAGTTGTAAAGGGTTGTGTATCATATGTTGAAAGAAAATGACATTTAGCTTGTAACCACCAGATTAGGATATGGTGGCAAAGAGTGGGACTACCGTTTAATTACCATAAGACTGCCCAAAAACACAAATCAGAAAAAAAGGTTTGTGTACTCATTCCTGAAACAATTTTGATTCACTAATGACACAATTTAAAATATTGAGACAGAGACAGAGACAGGCCTGCTTGGTTATCCTAAAGTATTTTTATCTGTATTTCCCTGACTGGAACAAATGGGGACACACAGAAAGAAACTGACACTTGTTGTCAAGGACTGTTTTACTCTGAGGTTAACCACATATCCTTTCCACACTGCTGATCATTGAATCCTGCTTGTGGGTAGTCAGACTAAATAGAAGTCAACCTTTCAATCAAAATGCTGATCAGTCAATTGTCCATAAGAATAATTTCTAATACAAAATCAAACAGATGTCAAATCTGTCTTTGGCATTATCACAACATCTTTCCTGAGATCTCTTCATTCTGTAGTTAAATAGTTAATCTGTGTTATCATTGCTTTAATTTATGAACTCTAAAGGCCAAACATTGGTTTGACTGACCTCTACCAAGTGTCAGAGGCAGTTCATATTGATGGAGCAGAAATGGGATAAAGCATTTCTGTGAATATCCATCTTGACAGTACATAGATCTGAGAGGGAGAGAGTACTTCAGTGCTTGTTCACCACAGTGAGACGCTAGCTATGCTGCCTCATGTTTTCACCTCAGTTTATCATTGCTTTCTATCTGCAATTATCATGAAAATCTAAAAGATATAAGTTGTTTTTTTTTTGTCCAAAAGCATCCTTCGTGCATTATATTAAGTTGCATGTTATTTTTTCTCCTCAAATACTCAATTACTTGTCTTTCTTCTTGTATTTTTGTCAAGTTGAATATGATTTCTATTCAGGAGAATAGACATTTTTCCTATAATTTTATTTCAATCACATTTATTGTGTAACACCTTTTCATTTTTGAAATATTTTTTTTGCTGAACTTATGAATTTTGCAGCATTTTCAGAGCCATATGACAGAGCTATATGACCATAAGCAAAAACTTGGAATTAAAATTCCATAGGTCAACGTTATTAAACATTTTGTTTTTGAATTCCTAATAATGATACAAGGCCCTTTGGCTCTTTGCAAAACAGTTATTTTGTGTTTCCATTTCAGGGATATCAGGTATAATTGATAACTTTAATTATGCTCCCCTTCAATTCAGGGTGTCACCACCAGGGCAGTCAGACAGCATGCACAATACCAGGGCTCAGTCACACCTACATGGAACAGGCCCATGATTAAGATCAGTAATTGTGCTTTAGTTGCTGTTAAAAGGTTAAAAGTTGGATGACTCTTTGCTGTTCACCAAAAGCTCTCAGATGTTCAGTAACCATACAGACATTATTTCATGCCAGTGTTTTTGTTTTCATAAAAATTGTAACCAGAATGAAGAATATTCTTCTATTTCAACTGCGAGATATAGCATATGTGTATTCATAATAAGTAATTTTGGAACAATCTGGCAAGTATAGTCTTCCAAATTGGTGATATTGTTTATGAAATTTGTTACACGCCTCTATACAGTCTTGGCAGAATTCAACAAAAATGGATTAAATGCAACCACTATGTGATCCCTCATCACTGCTTGGAGCAGTCAGAAATTATGATATCCCCTATATATCGATAGAATTCTACATCAAAAGAGATTCGGCTATGCTGTTTCTATTGACAAAGTAACAATAATTTTAGCTATAAATGTATGAGAAAAATTGAATTGTATACCAGTAATATAAGCAGCTAAGTAGTTTTGCTGGGAGTGTCTAATGTTCTGTTTGATTTATTTTTTTCTTCATCATTTATGATCAGAAAATGCATCCTGATAACTTAACAGGGATTAGAAGCAGGGTCTATTTATCACTCCTCAAAAAGAAAAAAACATTGCACCTAATGGAGTTTCAGCACCAAAAATGGAACCTATAATCAGAAATCAAAACACGAAATATTGGATACCCTTTTTGTTTACCGTATTTTTCATTTGTTTGATGTCTGATCTTTTTTGGCTTTCATTGAATGTTTAATTAAACTCTGACTTGCAGTTGTTAAAGTATTGCTCCATATCAATGATCCAAGCTGATTGCAAAAAAACTGCGATACAGAACAGTGCTTTTACACATGTGAATGTTATATACATATACATATATTTTATATTTGTAAAGTTTAGCTTTATTTCAGCTGTCATGAAGTGTTATCCGTTCGATTGACCTGTTTGAAGTCTGCAGGTCTGGAAGAATTAAATCATGAACTCCATGACTGACCTGTAGATGAAAAAAAAAAAAAAAATCACAGCTTCCAAATCCCCGCATACTTTCAAAACAAATCACACAACTAGATGGTTTTCAAATGCCTGAGCAGACCTATTTATTTTACCGTCTAACAACTGTCATTCATTATACCTGCTAACAATGCCCACCGTAAGAATAATCAGCCTTCATTATCCTGTTAACCATGTCTGTGGTAGGTGAACCGTGCCATTCCTTTTCAGTGACTTCTTTTGTCCTTGCTACATTCTGTCGGTTTTTCTGTTGAAAAAAATTGGTGTCATTATACCTAATATTAAGCACTATGTTTTGACATAAAAGTCCCAGACATATGATGTATCTTCTTTGTATTGTTGTTTTCTGGTTTTCAATCTTTGATGGATGTCAGACAGCCTGGATTCTTCTCATGATCAATATAGGATGCTGTTCATAAAGAATGACTGTTATGGGGCAGTCATTCATGACAATGAAACCTCATCCTCAAAGTCTGAAAAAAAACTAATGAATTGGCGTTTTTTTGCTCTGGGCAAACATTTACAGTTAAAGAAGAAGCTATTATATCACCTTTCGAACTGTATTCCTGTTATGGTTGACACCACTCAAGTCAATATAACCTTTGTTATAGACTTTCTTTCTCTTCAGCTGTGGCAGTTAAAATCTTAAGTAACATCCTCAGAGCTTCCTCCGGTTTGAGTAGGTCTCCTAAAATATATTTTGGTGAACTGATAAATTCAAACTGTTTATCATAAGCCCTCAGGGTGTGCCATCACTTTCATTATGGTCACTACTCTTTCAGCTATCGCACAAAATAGTTGTTTTGATGTAGTTCTACAAAAAATAAATCACTTCTGGGCTAAAGTTACTTGTTTTTTTCTTTTCTCTAATTATTCTCTCATTCACACATTGCACAGAAGTGGACATTAATCCTACTTTTAAAGCAACAATTTGTCATCACGGAATTGCATCATTTGCAAATTGGAGACCTTCAACGTAGGATGTGGAGAAACAATCACATAGAAACCTTTTATGAATTGGTGTTTTTCAGAGTGCTGCTCATAATGGGAGTAAATATGCCCCCAAAGACCTTTCTTTTTCATTGACACTGCTCGTGCTGTTGGATGTATTTTAAGTGGAAGGTGTACCATTCTTGGAATGTATTTCCAGACATGGGAGTTCATGAAATGTTTGGCAATAACCACAGCATAATTACAATGTGTTTGTGATTTTATGCATCAGATGAGCAGCACAATGAAGCCCCATTCTGAAATCTTTCCTCATTTTTGAAGAATGTTTTTATTTTTGATACATTGCTGAATATTGTGCACATAGGCTCATAACATTATTGCGGCTGAAAAGTCTAAGACCAATTTGAGTAGTAGGGCATTGTTCAGTGGAGTTGAGTGCCCAGATGAAAAAATTCAGGAGAATGAATATATAGAAACTGCTTTACGAATGTGGTTACATTACTCTTTAAATGCAGTAGGCAGTATAATAACTTAATTTAATGGGAACTTCAACAATCTCATTGAGAAATTTAGTACATGCTCTCCAGAGTAAGAAGACCATTTTGTCTCCCTCTTTGTAAAACTTTGTTGACACTGTTTTGAAACTGACAAACACATAACTTCTTCAGTAACAAGCAAGAACAGAGTAAGTTGGGACTTAACTCAATTTATATGTAAATTTAATATTGGCAGTAATATGCTTATTTTATTCTGTCAGCATTGACTGCATGGATTTTGCGTAATTTTGAATGGCTGATTATTAGCAAATTTTTTTATTATTTTTTTTCAGGGCCGGCAGAGGTTTACATTGTTGCACATACCGTGTTTTCGTTGACTGATAAGACTGGCAAGACATTTTCATGCATTGAAGAGAACAATGTTTTTAAAATGGTTACATGTTTTTTGATCGGACAAAGGTCTGCTCTATCTACTATGAATATACAGCACATACAGAAAAACTCACAAGGGCATTATGTGAGAAACTCTGGAGGAAAGAATTTGGTCTCTGCAATGATGCCACAATGAACCACCTGCTGATCTCCTGCAGCATTATTCGTTCATTTGTGAAGAAGTTGCTGAGAAACGTGAACTCCTCCTCTTGGAAGGCTCGCATCCCTGACCTGGCGAGGGAACTCCACCATTTTACTTGACAAAAACATGTTCTTGGATTTGGGTTATTGCGCTGATTTTCATCATCGCACATTCTTTTGTGAGAGTTGAACCCCGTATATTTGGGAGGACACTCTGAGGTACACCACTCCAGTCTGCCAATCCAGAGGCACAGTCCCTGATGTCCATGTCCAATGCTGCAGATGTGTGTCAACCAAGACAGCTCCACATGACCCTGAGCCTTGAGGAAAACCTTGAGTGTGTGTGATAGATAGATAGATAAATAGATAGATATGCCTACACCTATGTAGTGCCTCTCACCTCAACTCCAGTGTGGAAGGCAGTACAACCCCTCTCAAAAAAGCTGGTTCCAAAGCCCAAGATGTGCACCAAAGCAAAGACAACTATATCTAACTGGAACCTTTCAGCCTTGCACACCAGTGTTCGGCTCCTACCCTATCAGATAGATGATTTTCCACAGTCCTAGAGCCAGCTTCTGAAGCCAAGGATCAGACTGACAAAAGCTCCACCTTTGGCCACCACACAGGTCATACTATATCCCACCCCTTGGCCCCTCCTACTGGTGGTGACCCCACAGGATGGACATACTCACATGTCTCGGGCTGTGCTCTTTTGGACCTCTGGGACTTGCCATCGAGCGTGCTCATGTGATTGCCCTCCCTAAAAAGGTAAACAAGTATAATCCCTCAAAGCTTATATTCACCCCCTCATGTAATATGCTGCTTCAATGTGGAGTGGAGTGGACATAACAGCTTTGGAGCCACCATACAAGCTTTGGGGGAAAGCTCTCTGCCTACTCAGTCAAATCCAAAAAAGGCTGGCATCTTCCCATTAGAACAAAGGAGGAAAGTGGCAGCTCTTAACACTTTTTACTGCAACATCTAGCTCCAACCTTTTCAGAACTAACAAGAGTCCACTCTGCCGAAGCACGAAATGTACAAGTAACCCAATCATCTACATGTGGTCACCAGTACTTTGTCAGTACAACCAAATATAATCGCCAGCTCTGTCTGTCCTCATACATCCCCAAAACAAGTATGCTTGGAACTCTGTTATACCTCAACATAAGCGCAGTATGATGTAGTAGTTACTCTTGTGTTGTAACTGTATTTGTCACAAGCCATTAAACAGTTCTCATATCGTGGGCTACTTGTTATGAATCAAATGTATGGTTAAGTTGTATTTGTTTCATTCAGTCCTCAGCAACAATTTAACTCCCTTCATTTTAGCAGATTTTATGAGTCCTGGGAGGCGAGCATGAGCATTGAGCATGTACTATATCCAACCTGTGCAACCTGAATTTGAATTTTTTTGAGAACAAGAATTATCTTTTGATGTCTTTTTCAGAGAGAAAACATTTTGGTGTTAACCAGGCTGATGTTTACAAAAGTCTTTACAAGCAGAAGTCCACTCAAGCAATATCATGAATGTTTTTAATCCACTAGCTTGCCAACATAGCTTCATCCAAGCTTTGAAGCATAGCAATTAAGATCATTACCTTGTTTCCATTCTACTTGCCAATATAGCAAATGTTTTCTGACTTTGTACCAAAGGTAAACAAGTGACAAGTGATGCCAGCAAAATCAATCTACACATGGACCATTAAATTTAGTCTTCAATTGTGACATTAATATGACCGAGATCTGCTTCTTCTGACCATAAGGGTCCAAATACAGATTGGGCAATTGGGAAGCCTAAAATGTGGGGTTGTTTACAACTTAAATTTAATATTTTCTTCCAACATGCACAACTGCAAGATTGTATTCCATTAGCTTTCAAACTCACAAAGAGAAGATAATGACACATCTTTGTGAAGGGGAATCATCTAAACAGCTGGGGGATGCTAATGGGAATTATAATATTATACTGTGCAATCCACAATTATAACTTCAAACAATTTGGTGTCCTTGAGATGAGAGAGAAATTTAGGGTTGACCAATACTTTTTACTGGCCAGTTCTGGACCACCACCATAAAGCTCCTGCTTGAATCAAAATGTCTAGCAGAGTGAGGATTAGCTGGGTTAGGGTTAGGTTTGGCAAGATACATACTAATCACCTAGCAAAGAAAAATTAAGAGGTTGCTGTCCTGTTAGTTCTTTGACAGTCATTCATGGATTTATTGCTGTTTGACTTCTAAAGAAAAACCCATGTGTTCATGTTGCTTTAAAAAAGGCAATCTTTCATTTGGATTTTCACCCATCACAACCAAGTCATGGTAGTAGCAGCAGCAGACTGAATAAATAGTTCTAGACATTCCCAAGCAATCAACCCCGATCCTCCTCAGGACCCAAGTCTTTCCCAGCATAAATGAGCTGAACAAGCTCTTCAGCATGTTGTGAATCTGCCTTTAAAAGCCATAGTTGGATGTGCTGAGTAAACCTTTCATGGCCAACTCACATCCAAGGATGGCAAAACCAAATTATCTGACTTCTCCTGAGGGAGGAACTCCTTTTTGGCTTCCTTCTGTAAGTCCTATCACAATAGAAGAGTCGAGCCACACTAAACAGATTTGGTTGGATTATATATTTGTTCTTTTAAGTTTTCAAAACTTGATTGTTTCATTTTAACCCCAAACCAGTCTGTGAATGTAAAACTTTTAACTCAACCTCTTGGGAGGATATGATTTGTATTTTGTTACAATTTTTTTATGTATATATTTTTTTCCTATTGAAACTTCAAATCTAAAAATAAAATAACACATTAAACTCTCAAGGTGACACAAATTCTCACAACCTACACTAATAAACAAACAAATAAATGAACTGTTAAAATTTGCCAAACAAAAGGTCAAAAGACAATATATTATGCTATTAGAGTGAAAAAACTCACACAATGAGCCAGCATCCATATCAATATGCAAACAATTAAAATAGATGAATAAATAGAGTACTTGTAAGAACAGCACTAATATCGGCAGTAATCAGCAACTTTACATGTAACACTCAAATCCCATCAGGACCAGTTTGGATCCCTTCATGTTTGTTTGGCCATTGAACATGATAAAAGAAGATCTCACTACGGGGAAATTCAAGTGTCATAGCAGTATTACAGGGTAGAAATGTGTGAATCGAGTAATAATAGAAAGTATAAGCAAATAAAGGATATAGATATGAATAAACAAGGACTATGAACAATCAATACAATATAATATAAAATAAATGCCTTGTGCGGGGAAGGATTTTAGAAATAACTGGTGTAAAAAACAAACAAACACAAAAAACAACAACAAATCAGCAGTGTTGCCTGAGGTGGGAGTGCCACACTGAAAACACCAACAAGAAAGATAATGTGTTGTATTCTTAAAGGAAACTGGCTAGCTGGACAAATAAATTTGATTAAAAACTCTGCGTTACATCTCCCTCCATCTGCCCCATCACAAAGGATTGTTGGAACGATTGAGCCAAAAGAGGGGGTGACATATCTGGTCAGCAAACCTATGGCCATTCACCTCAAGATTCCAGGTCTTAGAGGCCATGCTTCTTGGTAAGAAAACAGTCAAAAGAAAGGAAAGGAAACCAAGGACTTTATTATGAAGAACTATTGAGAATAAGGAGATGAGTGGAGACATTAGCCAACTCCAGACAGATCACACGCCTCTGGATGTGATCCAGTTTTGTGGGACTGTGATAAAGAGGCTGATTATGTGTCACCCATCAATTTGCACCCCTCATGCTGCTGCCTCACTGGCAATAAATCCTCTGATGACAAGGTCTCCTTTTCTGTAGTCACCCCTCTCTACTTCCTCCTTGTAGCCTTCTTTTTGCCTACTTCTCTCCTCACGAACCTTTCAGTGGTTTGCTGCAAAGAGAAAGTGATCTCAAGCAACTCTGAAAGTGACTGGATTGGGTCCTGGGTAAAAGAGATTCAATTGATACATCCTTTGGGGAGTTATTTTTGAAAGGTTGGAGTGGAAATGTTGGTGTATCTAATGATTTATTTAATGCATCTTAAATGTAAATTATGTATTAGAGGTCAAGGAGACTCATTTTAAGATTAATCTTCGTTAGATAATTGATTAATTGGTCAAATGTCCATGGGCGTCTAGTTGTAAATATAGCAAGTGGCTCTATATTTTTTCTTCAAAATTCTCAATAAATCTTTTCCTTTCGGCTTTTCCCCTCAGGGGTCACCACAGCGAATCAACCTTCTCCATCTAACCCTACTCTCTACATCCTCCTCTCTCACACCAACTAACTTCATATCCTCTCTAAATCTTCTCTTCGGTGTTCCTCCAGACCTCCTGCTTGGCAGCTCCAATTCCAGCTTCTTTCTATCAATATATTCACTATCCCTCCTCTGTACATGACCGAACCATCTCAGTCTGGCTTCTCTGACCTTCTTTCCAAAACATCTAACATGTGCTGTCCCTCTGATGGACTTATTCCCGCTCCTATCCATCCTCATCACTCCCAAAGAGACCCTCAACATCTTCATCTCTGCGACCTCCAGCTCTGTCTCCTGTCTTTTCATCATTTTCACTGTCTCTAAACCACACAGCATTGCTGGTCTCACCACTGTCTTGAACAACTTTCCTTTCATTCTGGCTGATATTCTTCTATCACATAGAACCCCTGACACTTTTCTCCACTCATTCCAACCTGCTTGAACCTGTTTCTTTACCTCTTTTCCACAATCTCTGTTGCTCTGGACTGCTGACCCTAAATACTTGTAATCCTCCAACTTCTTGATCTCCACTTCCTGTAGCTCACCATTCCACCTCGGTTCCTCTCATTCACACACATATATTCTTTCTTACTGTGACTAACCTCCATTCCTCTCCTTTCCAGAGCATACCTCCACCTCTCAAGATTTTCCTCAACCTGTTCCCTGCGCACACTACAGATCACAATGTCATCTGCAAACATCATGGTCCATGGAGATTCGTGTCTAACCTCATCTGTCAGCCTTTCCATCACCCCTGCAAACAAGAAGGGGCTCATAGCTAAAACCTGATGAGATGCCACATTCCACTTGAACTTCTTTGTTACACCCACAGCACACCTCAACACTGTCTCACAGCCCCCATACATGTCCTGCTCCAGTTGAACATACTTCTCTGCCACTCCAGACTTCCTCATACAATACTCGAGTTCCTCTCTCAGCACCCTGTCGTATGCTTTTACTAGGTCTACAAAAGCGCAATGCAGCTTGCTTTGACTTTCTCTGTACTTCTCTATTCGCATTCTCAAAGCAGATACTGCATCTGTAGTACTCTTTTAGGCATGAAGCCAAACTGCTGCTCACAAATGCATACTTCTGCTCTCAGTCTCGTTTCCACTAGTCTTTCTCACAACTTCATTGCATTACTTTATCCCTCTATAGTTATCGCAATTCTGCACACCCCCCTTATTCATGAAAATGGGCACAATCACACTTCCTCTCCATTCCTCAGCCATCTTCTCACTCTCTAAGATCCTGTTGAATAATCTAGCCAGAAACTCTACCGCTGCCTCTCCTTGTCACTTCAATATCTCTACAGGTATATCATCAGGACCAACTGCCTTTCCACTCTTCATCCTCTTCATTGCCTTCCTCACTTCACTTTCACTAATCTCTGCCACTTTTGTGGTCTACAATAGTCACCTCTTCTACCCTTCCCTCTCCTTCATTTTCCTCATTCATCAGCTCTTCAAAGTACTCTTTCTATCATCCAGCACTCTTCTAGCATCTGTCAATACATATCACTCTCTATCCTTAATCACCCGGAACTGCTGTACATCCTTTCCGTCTCTATCTCTGTGTTTTGGCAACCTGTATAAATCATTCTTTCCCTCCTTACTGTCCAACCGAGCATGCAAGCCATCATACGCCATTTGTTTTGCCTTTGCGACCTCTATCTTTACCTTACGCTGCATCTCCCTGCACTTCCTCATTCCACCACCAAGTTTTCTTACATATTTTCCTCCCAGACGACACACCAAGTAACCTCCTACCTGTCTCCCTGATCACATTAGCTGTAGTTGTCCAGTCATCTGGAAACTCTTCCTGACAACCGAGAGCCTTTTTTGAAAACCATACAACACACCTCCCCTTTCAGCTTCCACCACTTTGTCCTCTGCTCTGCCTTTGTCCTCTTGATCTTCTTTGTCACCAGAGTCAACCTACAGATAATCATCTAATGCTGTCTGGCTACACTCTCACCTACCACTACTTTGCAGTCACTGATCTATTTCAGATTACCTCATCTGTAAAAGATGTAGTCTACGTGCTCCTACCTCTGCTCTTATAAGTTACCCTATGTTCCTGTTTTTCCTGGAAAAAAGTATTCACTACAGCCATTTTCATCCTTTTTGTAAAGTCTACCACCATGTGTCCCTCTGCTTTCCAATCATGGATAACAAACCTGCCCATCACTTCTTCATCACCTCTATTGCCTGCACCAACATGTCCATTGAAGTCTGCACCAATTACCACTCTCATCTCTGGGGATATTCTGCATCACTTCATCTAACTTATTCCAGAACTTCTCCTTCTCCTCTAACTCACATCCTACCTTTGGGGCATAGCCACTAACAACATTGTGCATCACACCTTCAATGTCCAGTTTCAGACTCATAAGTCTATCTGACATTTTTTTCACCTCCAGAGCATTTCTAACAAACTCCTCTTTCAAGATAACTTCTACTCCATTTCTCTTCCTGTCAGTACCATGATAGTAAAACTTAAAACCTGCTCCTAAGCGTCTAGCCTTACTACCTTTCTACCTGGTCTCCTGGACATAGTATATCCACCTTCCTTCTCTGGATCATGTCAAGCAACTCTCTTCCTGTCATCATCCCAATATTCAAAGTCCCTACTACAAAGTCCTAGACTCTTGCCTTTCCTCTTTTCTCGCTGCTTCAAAAGACGCCTTCCCCCTCTTTTCTTTGACCCACAGTATCCCAATTTCTACTGGTACCCTGTAGATTATCTGCACCAATGGCAGTCATTGTTAACCCAGGCCTTGATTGATCCGGTATGACATTCTTAGGTTCAATTCGCACAGTTGATTCTGGCAAAAGTTTTACGCTGGATGCCCTTCCTGATGCAACCGTCTGCATTTATCTGGGCAGCTCAGGGAGACACTGAACGGTGCGCCCCCCCGAGGCTGACTTCAGGAGACACTGGCCTGTGCCGCCCGGAGGCTGCATTTCCAACATTCTCAACAAATAAACTGGTAATTTATTTATCATAGAGTTAATGTGGCAGGTGTGTGCAATATTATCCGCTGTAAATGTTTCATCAGATAGTAGTCCTAAAAGTCTTATTGTTGATTTGACTGAAATATATTAAATGAGCAGTTTTAATTGGATATACAAGGTACCATGACAGATCCTTTATTTTGTGAATTATATTTTATACAACTTATTGTAAATCAGTGCCAGCATAATATTTTTCTTTCATGTGCATACACAGTTCCCTTTAAATAGCCACTTCAAAGTGGCATCTGCAAATTATAGCCAGTTAAATGCTTTTAGCACTTATTAATTGCATTAGGAGACCAAATTGGGCAGTCAAGCCTTGATTTATTACTCAGCTAACTAGTTTTGTCACTCTGGGACTATGCAGATGGGGCCGATGTTGGGATGGAGATAAAGATGGATAAAGACAGCATGGGCAAACTTGGCTTGACCCTTTCGGTCTTACCAACCTGCCTCTCAAGAATCACAGTCCCTTGAACCCTGTAGGATGAGGATGAATACATTCCCCAGATAACTAATTGTAGCATGTTGGAAAAAAAAAAATTGTTCCCATAGGTCACCCACTAATCCACTGATCTTCTCACAGTATATGGGGTCTTGCAGTGTTACACACTTTTTAGCCAAGAAAAATAACAAGAGCTTTATAACATTGAGTAAACTAACAGCTGCACTTTATAATTGATCTTCATTAAACAGTCTTCATTGAAACATGAGTAGAACAAATTGCTACAATGTTTTGCCTTTGTGTAGCACGCATTAAGTATCTGGATATCTTCATACATTGGAAAGAAAAGGAAAACACTGACTCCCCCAAGTTATCAACAAAAACATTGATTGAATGCATGGAACCAATAATAAGAATTGAGAAAAAGAAATTGAAATACAAACAATACAAAGACCCATTCCTTCCTAAAGATGAACTATGGAGAAAATATTGTCAAAGTTGCAAATGAACATTTTCAAGCTCTGGGCCTTTTATAAGCAGGTTGCAAAGTCTGTTTAAAATGTTCATTTAATCATTTGTGCGAACATTTTGTCAAAGAGGATGACAATGAAGTCCATTTAAACTAAATGCAAGTATATCATACATAAACAAAGACCCAGAGAAGACAAAAACTCTGTCTGGAACTATATATCGATTCAAAATTTCTCTTAACTCATAGAAAGTAATCTCACATTACTTTCTCTTTTAAGTCATGCCTGTTCATCTCTTCAAACCCATGTGCTGCCTCTAGTCATTATTGACCTGTCTAATGACTCTTCCCATGTTTAAGCAAAGCATATGCTTAAAATACAGCTCTCAATTCACACACCTTGGGGATGCTAGAGTGAACCGAATGTCACTATGCATTTGTCTTTTTCTCGTGCCCCGATCTACTGTCTATCCTGGAACCAGTATTTAACCTAAGAGAGGTCAGATCCTCCCTGTAAGGCTGAAACAGAGCATGAATTAAGCTAAATAGTGTGGCCATCCATTAAAGTAGCCATTGGCTGCTTTAAAAGCTCTGGAGCACCACCATCCCGCATTGCTTTATGGGTGTTACCCACCAAATGGGCTGCCGGCGGGTGTGCCTGACAGAATGTGACTACCTCACCTACCTGAGAGTGGGTTGAAGGGCAGAGGGAGGGTAGGGGGGTTGCAATGCTGCTGTGTCAGCACTTGGCATGCCATGAGCGAGGTAATGAGCCTGAGCGAGAGATCTTCCTCTTTTTCTTCCTGCAGTATGTGCCTCATTTTATCTCTGGTAGAATTCACCCTATTGTGCTTTATCTCGGGCCTCTTCTCTTACTTGCGCTCTCTTTGCTCGGTGCATGTCTACATTTTTAGACATTTTCTACAGTGTCTTGGTAGGTTTGCAGAACTGGGTAAGGTAGACACATCTCTGGCAATTGGCTGAATAGCAATGTATAAAAAAGGGATGCAATATCATAACAAACAGACACTTCATTTCATTAGGAAGTTATTAGTTTCTTCCCGGACAAAGCTTTGGTAAAGACCCAATAGCAAAATTATATACATATCTTTCTAAAGCCACCCATACATCTAAAGACTTTGAAAAGATTTGGAAAAGACTCATGTAAAACTATCCTGTCACATCTGCTCACATCTATAGACTCCTTTTTGGAGTTTTAAGTCTTAACCAAGTCAGAGACTAGGCAGACTGAGATTTTACAAATCCTTTGAATCTTACAGGGTCACTAATTACAAGACTAAAACTACATTATTTTAGCCATTTTTTTCCTACCATGCAATGTTTCTTCCATACTGTAACAAATACCATCTTTGTCAACAATTACGATCTAGCGATTGTGTGTCTACCAGGTTTCCTTTATACGGGTTTTGTTGGAGCTCATCTTTTGGTCTTTCTATTTTATTGTAAAGACTGAAAGTCTTGCAATAACATCAAACACATGTGATATTTTCATAAGCCCAAGACAAGGAAAAGAGTGATCTAAGACTGCCAGGATTACCACCTCACACTTAACAAACAAGATGGTGGGAGTGTGCTGCGACTCCAGTAAGACTCCAGTAAAACTCCAGTAAAACTCTCAAGATTTCCTTTCAACTTTCTTTTTTAGGTCTGTTACTGTGAAAATCGTTAGGTGTAAACCCAACATTAGACGTTACATTTTTGGATGAAGCTAGTACCTTTTTCATTCTGAATTATAATTTAGTCAACATGCTGCAGATGACATCACATGGAGCACTAAAAACAGATTCCCTATTGTTACCTAATCAGCTGTAAACTGGATTTCATTGTTAAAAATTTAAACTGCTTCTAACACAATCTATGGAGAACATTCTTTTGCATTTTGGCTTCCCTGTGAGAGAATTATGCCGGAGGCTTGCTCTACACAGCCAACTGGACAGCTCAATATCAATCTTGCAAACAATGGATCAGAGATTCACAGCTGTGAGACCATATTGCATAGAAGACATGGGAAGACATTGCTTATTTTATATTCCACAAACCATCTGGGATGTGTAAAGCTCCTGACACACAAGCAACAAAAAACAATATGGTACACTGTCTTGTGCAACAAAAAGATGATCATCTTACACCAGTAGTGCCTTATAGGAAAAGAAGAAAACAGTAACTCTGCAGCATTGGATTACAAACACCAACAGGTGAACCAAAGAACTGGTGACACTTAAGTATGATCAGTTTAAGCTGCTGGAATAAGCACCATGGATCTGCCAATGAGTATCCTAATATGCAGATCAAATAAAGCAATGAATAAGACAACTGACTCAAACCAGGTCATACATGTTTAATCTGTTTGAGAGCAGGACTTCAGATTTTATTTTCTACAACTGGCTGTTCAGGTAACAGTTCAAGGGGATGTTTCTATGAAATTTTGGATTTTCATCAGAGCTCTTTGCATACATATTGCATGCATCTCTGTAGGTAACCAAAAGAGATCCAGGTTGACTAAACAGTGATTTACACATGATTTGATTCACATGCAATTAGAAAAAGGTATGAGCATAGAGGTCCGCATCAATCAATAACTTCACCAGGGACATCAGTCATAAACCGTGGCTGAACAGAGGGGGATGTATAGATTTATTGGCAGCATTGTAACAGTGCTACTATTTCAGTTCAAGCAAAACAAAAAACAAACAAACAAAATAGAACAGGAAATATAGTTTGTGTCTATATTGACTAAAAGAATGCATTAATAAAACTGATTCTATAATTGCTTTTTGTTTATGTTTACTTCCTCCACTGCTTCTCTTTTTTTCATCTGCTGATCTACAGTGCAGGATCTGGCAGTATACCATCCTGCAAATGGCCCCAGTATTTTTAAGCTATGCATCCTCTCTTTTTTCTCAAAATAAATAGAATTTATCTGTATCAACAGCCTCTTCATTGTTGCATACTCAAAACTTATTTTTGTAGCTAAAACACCACCTCATCTCACTTAAACAGTCATCCGTGACTCTTCTTAAGACTCCCCTGTTCTTTCACTCCACAGACTGGTTATTTTTTTTCATTTTTCTTGCCTTTTTGCAAAAGTTTGTGTTTTGTAATCACTTACTGCATCTATCATCCAAACTGATCAAATACTACTTTTTTCATCCCAGGTACATTGCATTAGCCACACTTTAAAATTTTATGTAATGAAATAATGGATATTATGTGATAATGCAGTACTCACAAAAAGAGAATCTGGCATCGGTAAAACTTTGGCTCAGTTTTTTCTATTTAGATCACCCTCTTCTGTCCTAACGTTGACCAGTACCTAGCTAAAACATGTGCCTGCCAAAAATAATCAATGTTTTTATATTGTCAAAGCATTCCTTGAGTTCCTTCATATCAGTTTATACCAGTGTAGTATTCAAGACCGGAGAGACAATTTGAAGCTTATATCAGTTCCATAAACACTGATTGATGGTCCACTGCATATATTATTCTCCTGTGCTCTGCTGGGTTAACCACTGTGAGGAAAAGCAAAACACTCAATTTAACCAATCCAAACTATCCTGCATGTATGAGTCATTCATTGGTCTTCAAACATAGTTAAGCTATAGCAGAAAGTCAGGTCAAGTGCTCACACAATACTCAGAGAAAAAAACATTTCAACTCAAATGGTAACCGAAGAGAGTCATAACATCAGTGACAAGAAGGATTTGGGTAAACCTGATGGCTGTATGCACCACAAATATTCAATTCCAGTGACTGGTGGCATTATTTTAATGTCAGCTGGCCTCTTACTGTTGTCAAAGCGGTGACTGGTTCATGTTAATAATAAGAAAATATATTTTAAAAAAAGAGTGATGACTTTTTCAGAATAACTCAAATGACACAACCCTTTTTTAAGTAAAAAATATGGGAAGAACAAGGGTTACTGAATTGCAGTGTGTATTTTACACAAATTGAGCTGCTGTGGTAAACACTGAATGTATCAGGGCCCTTAGAATTTACATTGAATGTCAGGCAGCCGAACAGTTTTATCTTTACAGATAATCATGGTTAATTTGATACATCCAGTTGATATTTATTGTATTTACTTGATCACAAAAGACAGATGAATGCACACTCCCTGCACCAATTCATTTACAACTTCAAGTTATTCAGAATAAAATAAAATGAAATAGAGGAAAGTTCTTACCAAAAATGTTCAATGGCTGGCTCTATATCTGATCAAATGTTTTATCATGCTCGACACAAGAGATTTGTTGGAACTGGATATAGCTAACGCTACAATCAAAATCTGTACCAGTTTTGTGGTATGATAGTAAAATTATGATGGGCTTTCATCATACTTAAATGGGAGATCAAGTAAAGCGTTCCCTTTTATTTTACTTTCCTGTTATTGCTTTCTGCTTTTTCACAGCTTGTATGGCACTTCGCATTTTTTTATAGCTTGTACGAGTTGTCTCCCTCAGCAACCCTTGGAAACCAAGAGAAGCTACATGGTGTATATAAAACTCGAGCGTACCCAACAGACTGGGTGGTCTGAACTCCAAGCAAATACCCTAAGACAGAGATATATGGTACTTAATCAGCCTTGAACCTGCGCACAAAAAAAAAAACCAAGCCTGTGCACATTATACCAGCACACAGAACTGTCCGTGAGCTTGAAACCATTGTCATAAGGGAGCATTTCTGCTCCTTTTGAACAAATGCAACCTCTCAAGTGTTTGTCAAATGGTAGCCCAGCCCTCACTCAGCACACGCATCGGTTTTACACCAATTTATCGATTCACTTTAGGGAGTGTCTCAAGCTTTTCAATTGAGTTTCGATAATTCCACCCTTTCAAAGGATAACGAATGCTTTAAAAGGTAATGACAATACTCCAATATGAAACATACAAAAGTGTGCTGAAATAAAATGTATAAAATATATTTTTGCCATGAGCTCGAATGAGTGATCATGAGCCATGTTTCCAATCAAAGAAGGAGGCAGATGCTACTGAGGACTCTTTTGATTATGGTCAGATGAAACCATGGATCTTTGCAAAGTCATCAGGAAAGCTCTTTGGAATAATACAGGAGAAGAAGCCTGAGGTAGAAGATGGGGGTCGTTGTTTTGTGTGTGTTGAGGGGTATAATTGTCCGTTTGTGTAGACCAATGGGACATTCAACCTCCCAACTGTGCTTTTCCAATCCTCCCTTGACAGGGCATTATTGTCACATCCCAAGTGTTGTTTTATTGTTGTTTCCTACTTTGAAGGGATAAAAGCAATTATTACCTTTGATATTTGATCAAGATAGGTATCAAACACAGGGTAAACTCACTACCTTGATTTCAGATGGTACAGATCTTTGGTATGATGCCAGGCTTCTAAAGAATACATTCCACATGCACCAATCATGTCCAAATATACACAAATGTTTTGATATTTTTTGGTGTTAAGAGTAAATTGAAATTGGATGTACAGTGGAATAATACACCTATATTAAGACTGTGGATTATTAGCTTCAGAAGCTTGCTGTTACAGCCACCTACACAGGATGGATTTGCGACCTATCTTTAGATGCCACCCAGGAGGCCATATTGTTTCTAGCTCCCTGAGTGTTAATGATACACTTATGCTATGCAAATTTTCCTCACTGTTTTTAATTGTACTGTTTGCAAGAGCCCACCTAATGTCCCTCCCCCACTTGATTATAAAAGCACAGAATTTGTCACAATGAGCATGTCAGTTTCAATAAACTACAAAAAAAACAGAGGATATGGAACTTTTTAAAACTTTTTACTCTTTAGCGTGCACTCAGTTTCTTACCTATTTGCATACACTATATGTAAACAATTCTGATTCATCTGTAGATTAAAAATCAAATCCTAGTCTTTTTTTTTCTTCCGCCTTGCATTTGTTATTAGTTTATAAGCAGGAGTTTTTTCTTGTGGATGCCATAAGACATACACACACATGGAAAAATGTCTGTTTGATTTAGAATGTAGAGCATCGCAATATAGGCCTACTCACTTGTAGTGTGTTATTTGTAATTCAGATTGAACACAAATGTGCAAACAATTTTATGCTGTAAGAGACGGATCAGGATCCTAGTTTCAGGATCACACATCAGTTTTATTTATTCAGTATAATAAACACTTTCCATTCATTATTAAACATGTCTTAGTATCCCTCCCTCTTTTATTTTCTTTCATTGTCTCTCATCACTCAGTACTCAGTTGACTTCTTTCTCAAAGCCTTCCCTTCTCCCTCACTGTCATGCAGCTTCACTATTCCCATCTGTCAGACACACCTCACACATTTAATATTCAATAAACATTTTATCGACATTTCAGTTTATCATGTGGTCCTGGCTTGTGAATGTCCAATTTATTTCGATAATACAGATGATGGTGGAGAGATGACAGGAAGCAGGGTTAAGCTTGAATATGGAAATAGATAACTGGGGGTCAAGGTGGGCACTTCAACTTGTATGCTGCCAGTTTTGGCAATGTAGTTTGCATTGTGAGGTTTTAATCTCAATATGATTCTGATTTATTATGAATCTAAAGTTTTATCTTAAGCCAGCCCAGATCCTTAAACCGTATCATAGCAGTAGCCAAAACAAAGACCATTGATGTCTGATGATGGTGAAGAGATACAAAACCCAGACGCAGGAAGGCATTGGTTATTTCTTAAGTACAATATATTTCATTTATTTTTTTCATGTATTTATTTTTTTTTATATTTATTGATTTGTACATTTGAAAAATTAAGAATTTCGGGATGTGAGGGATTGTGTGTTTATATTTATTGGTATATGTATAGTTATGTGTGTGTGTGTGTGTGTGTGTGTGTGTGCATATATTATCATTACCGTTATTACACATATGATTATAAAGGTTTCAGAAGTGGTCACAGTTGTAATTCACGTCTGTGGTTGGTGTTGATGATTATTGCTATGGCTGTTGCTATCTTCTATCCAGTCGCTCGCACCAGACATCCTGCAAAATGGTTGGCATGACCTGTCTTCTCTCCTGCGTTGTCTGCCCCTCTCTCGCTAACGCTCTCTTGTCCTATCTTCAGGCTTCCAAGGCCTTCCTGGGTGCCACCTGTTGCCTTCTGCCCAAGGTCCCTTTGTTTTTGTGGTTGCCCGTTCTTCTGCTGAGCTCACGTACTTCTACGCAAACACCTGCACCATTGGCTTATAGGAAATGATAAACATGACACAGGGACACAAGGACACAGCGTCTCTTCCTTAAAGATTATTCTAAACTACTTTTTACTGTAATGCAATAAGAACACTTCTAAATTGACATATTTCTTCACTACTATGCTATAAGAACACTTCTAAGCTAACACATTCTTTCACAACAAAGTGCCGGCCATTCTACCTACCAATGGAATTCAGGGCAATACTACTTGTGGCTGTTCTCACCAGCCAACATCAGTGAGCGGTAGACAGCCCACCCTGATGCCGTCCTTATCTTGGCTCGGGACTTTAATCATGCTGTACTCAAAGAGGTCTGCTCACTGTTTCAGCAGCAGCAGAGACACTCACAGCTTGTCGCGGGGGGCTACAGACCCCAACAGATCACAAGCCCACACCACAGACTTGTGAAAGCCACACCCTTTACTGAATGAGCTGGATGAATTCTTTGCTCATTATGAGGCAGAGAACAGCCCCCCCGTGCAGAAAACATCATACCCTCCTGGGGACCAGGTACTAGCACTGTCCCCGGACAGTTTGAGAAGGTCCCCTGGCAGGATCAATGCACGCAAAGCCCCAGGGTCCTGACAACATACCTGGCCGTGTTCTGAGAGACCTTGCGGAAGAACTCACATATGTCCTCACGGGAATCTTCAACACATCTGAGTCGGGCTCTTGTTCCCACATGCCTCAAAGTCACCAACATTGTCCAAGTCCCGAAGAAGTCGTCCCAATCCTACCATAGTGTCTACCACCTGGTTTCACTCACTCCCATTCTGATGAAGTGCTTTGAGCAGCTAGTCATGCAGCACATCAAGCCGCCCCCCCCTCTCAGCCCCCCCCTCCGATTCCTACCAGTTTGCACGAGGGGCAAACCGGTTGACTGAAGATGCCGTCTCCGCCACCCTCCACTCAGCCCTCACACACCTGGACACTAAGGACATCGTCTGCTAGAATGCTGTCCATAGACTTTAGCTCGGCTTCAACACGATAGTCCCCCGGAAGCTCACCCACAAACTGGACCAGACTCAACGCCTCGCTGTGCAACTGGCTGCTGGACTCCCTGACAGGAAGACCACAGGCAGTACTGGTCCATCATGACACATCCGTCACAGTCACTCTAAGTACAGGGGCCCCCCAGCCCCCCGAGGATGTGTGCTGAGCCCCCTTCTGTTCACTCTGCTGACCCACAACTGCACACCGATGCACGACACCAACCTCTTCATCAAGTACGCAGGCGACATGACTGTGGTTGGTCACATCAACAATGGAGATGAGACTAACTACAGGAGCAAGGTGAGCCGCCTTGTCAAGTGGTGCAGTGACAACAATCTCTATCTGAGCGTGGAAAAGACAAAGGAGATTGTTGTGCAACTTCTAAAAACAGTGGAAGGGGTATACTGATGGACTACATATTGTACATGCAATGTAATCTGAAGGAGATCAGTGACTGCAAAACTGTGGCAAGTGAGAGTGTTGTCCTGCAGAATAGGATGGTGTTGTGTAGGATGAATGGTGGCAAGGAAGATGAAAAATATGAAGGTAGAGAAGACAATGAAGTGGCGGAAGCTTAAAAATAAAGAGTACTGTGTGGTATTCAGTGAGGAATTGAGAAAGGCCCTGTTTGGTGAGGGGGAGATCCAGATGACCAGCCAACTGCAGCTAATGTCATCAGAAAGACATGGAGGGGAGAACTCCGTGATTCATCTGGAAGGAAAGTAGATGAGACTTTGTCAGGGAAGATGAAAAGGATGAAGGCAGAGAAGAGAACTGTAATGGGAAGATGACAGAAAAGGAAGAATGGGAGTGGTGTGTGTTGTATAAATACATTTATATCTTAGCTGTTCATTGTGTCCAGTGATGACACTTGATCCGGGTAAGTACTTGTAGCGCCTTTTCTGGACACCAGCAGCCCACCTAGAGTTGTGTAGTTGTTCATAGAAGACTTGGCGTGGGAGGCAATAGCCAGGCAAGCGAATAGTGTAGCCAACCCAGCGTAGATGCCTGTTGGCCAGAGCTGCTCCCATGCTGACGGCGCTAGTTGCAGTCAGAATGTCAGTGTGTCATGAGCTGCTCCCTGATGCCTATAGGGGGACTTTGGGATAGTCTTGCTGCAGCAGTTTGGTCTTCACAGCAAGACTGCAGTCTGCTGGGCTCTGCCAATTGCCTGTCTCCGTCTGCATATTTGTGTTGTATGGCTATGGTGTACTCCCCCACCCATCAAACCTTTCCGGGTATACCCACATGGCAGTGGGGCAGTGTTTGGCACAGACAGCTCTGGGGACCACAGCAGTTCCGAGATCTCTCACTAATTCAGCATTGGGCCGCAAGCCCCTAGTCGCCGTGGACTTCCACAAGGAGAGTCTTGGTGAGGGGGAGGCTATTTACTGACCACGGAAGACTTACTAAATGCTTTCTAGACCCCATCAGGGACAGCCAGCGGCAGAGGCTTTCGGAGGGGAATTGCAGGGAACATGGAATGGCTCACTTGGACTGCACTAGACATGCTCTGGAAACAACTCTGCAAACTTGGTGTGCCACCCAAGTTACTCTCTATCCTGCAACAAGTACACGCTGGAATGCAAGCCACAGTTGTCATGGGAGTACAACCAGTCAGAGCCTTCCAAAGTCAATGTTGAGGTGAAACAAGGCTATGTCCTGGCACCAGTGCTCTTCAACCTCTCCTCTCAGCAATCACCAGACAGTTCCACCGTGCCCTGCAGCACAAAGATGGTGTAGACCTGGCATACCGCCTCGATGGTAGACTCTTAAACATTTTACGGCTCCAGGCTCACAAAAAAAAAATCAACCTGCCAGATCCATGAGCTCCAGTAAGCAGATGACTGTGCTGTCCTGGCATACAGCCATGGCTGGAACATGGACTCCAGACAGATGCCATATAAACAGCTTGGAAATGTTCCACATAAGATGTCTCCAAAAAATTCTCAACCTGTCCTTGGAAGACCCCCCCCCCCCCCC
>CAAKHD010004588.1:5195-32060 GCA_901007705.1 Fistularia tabacaria
GGTGTGTGTGTGTGTGTGTGTGTGTGTGTGTGTGTGTGTGTGTGTGTGTGTGTGTGTGTGTGTGTGTGTGTGTGTGTGTGTGTGTGTGTAGCATATAGCACCGGTAGCCTACAGCTGTGAGGCTCCGCTGGCATGAAGGGGGTCACATGACCACCTGACTAAAAACACCCCCCCCCCTTCTAGCATATCATGAGAATGACACCTGGACTAAAAATAGGAACAGGGGAGGGGTGACGACATGAGAGTAAATCTTCGGGGAGGAGACGGCGGCCATTTTACAGAAATACTTTTTCTCTAGAAATCTGGTTTGAAGAAGGAGTGTGTACGTGTTTGTGTTGAGCTAATGATTCTCTGTGGTTTTGGTGATGAAAACCTTTTGAATATATGCATTTATGAGGGTCTGCAAGATGGAATAAAGTGTTATATTGAAATAAAAAATAGTATCAATCTTCTTGTTGTAGAAGGTGCAAGACATGTTGCTTTTTTGCCTTAAAGTTGAAATTTAGTGGCTCTTCTGTTTGTCAAAACTGAAAAATGGCAGTTAGTTGAATAAAATACGGATTTTTTGTGGGTTCTGCCATCTGACCACGGCATAACTTACTCAGGAAACTGAGCTATTTTTTCTTGTAAAATCATCAAAAGATTGCAGTATTTGTTTGTATGTGTGGGGGAAAGTGAGTACAAGCTGCGTATGGACAATCAGGTGATTCTTGCACACAAACTCCAGTCCGTCAGATGCTGACCTTTGACCTGAGGTCAAGGGCTCTTTTTTTTTCTTGTGTTCAGGCAGTGAATTCATTGCTGAGGGAGGGTGATGGGGTGTTAATATGAGGTTTAGCGGTCGTCCATCAGAATGTACATACACGACTGGGTGAGGACCGGCGACCTGGAGGCATGAGAGCAGACGCTAATGAAGCATCATCTGTTTGGCTGCTGGAGTCCCACTGGGCTGCGGGGCCTTGGGGCCAGGGGGCAGCATTTGTGACAGAGTGGTGAGAAATCATAGTCAGTTTTATGTACTTGTTCAATGATTGTATATCATCTGTTAAAGGCCAAGACGGGACTTTCACGACTCCCCGCTCTTGGCTGAGTCCAACTGTCCCTGACAGTCCTTGAATGACCTTGACCTGCCCAAGGGTTTTTGGACTGTCTGCCAACGGCAAAATTCCTCGGTCAATACAGAGTCAATACGGAGGAGTGTAAAATAGTAGGTATACAGATGACAGGAACGACATGTGAAGAGCTGACAGAGGAGATTGGGGCGGGGGATTAATGCAGAAGATACACTCGAAAGCAACTGTGATTGGAGAGACAAGGCGACAGTCAGAATATACACTCATACCATCATCAATTCATCCACAAAACTAGGAAGATTTATTTTTAAGGTTTATTTTTTGGGGTCTTTATGATGACAGTTTGGTTTTGGTGTTTTAAAAACTACTGTTTACCCTCTTGTCGATGTTCATTCGGTCCAATGGCTCAGAGGAAGGAAAGTTCGGTTGGAGTTGTTTTTATTTTCACTTCACTAAAAAAAGTCCGGCGTTTTGTAGGGAGACAGTTTTGGGGCTTCTTCTCAAATAGCCAAGGTGAATTGTGACTGAAGAAACAGAGAGACAGCAGCTGCCCGACTGGTCCCTCTTGTGTGCGGTCGAAGACATCACATGCTCAAGTTGCGATAGCCAAAATGAGCGCTGGCCCTCTGGCCTCAGGAGAGGTCCTATCTTTGGCTGACAGGAGAAGCTATTTCTGAAAAAACAGGCAGTTTCAATTTCTTACTAAGCCCACGCCACTTGACGGGGCTCTGAGACTGGGCGAGCTTCTCCGTGGACTTTCAAGTTGTTTAATTCTTTTCATTACATTTTGAAAAGAGATAAAATGTTTCATTGAGCTGCATATTTCATTAGCGGCGTGTTGGTAAAGTGCAAAGGCGTAAACGTACAGCTGACAGATCCATCAGTAATTATCAAGAAGCTAAAACCTCAAAATTTGACGGGGTTTAAAACCGTGACTTTATATTAATAGCTTACATAAATGATATGCAAAGTTTAAGAGGCTATAATCTGAGAGCTAAAGCATAAAAACAGGAATGGTTACTTTTCCTTTGAGCCAAACAGAGAACCTCATGCTCTAGTTATCCTAAAGTAGAGCAATAAAACAACAGTGCACACACAATTGCTACAAAATAAATTTAAAAAGTTGACTCTCAATTAATGGGTGGCGCAGTGGTTAGTGCTTCAGCTTCATAGCACAAAGGACCCTTCTGTGCGGAGTTTGCATATTGTCCCCATGTCTGCGTGGGTTTCCTTCAGGTTCTCCCGTTTCCTCCCACAGACCAAAAACAAGCAGCAGGTTAATTGGAAAATGGGAAAATTGCCCTGAATGAGAGAGTGAATGGTTGTCTGTCTACATATGTGGCCCTGCGATTGACTGGCGACCAGTCCAGGGTGTACCCCGCCTCTCGCCCGATGACAGCTGGTATAGGCTCCAGCATACCCCGTGACCCTAAGCAGAATAAGCGGGAGACAATGGATTGATGGATACTCTAAACTAAGATGGGAGTTAAAAGTATCCAATAAGATTAGGGCTAGGTTTAATAAGCCTTTGCCGTTTCCATAATCAGTCTACCAATTAGGGCAACGTGTCAAAGTGAAAGAATGCCTTGACACAACAGGAGATTAAACCTGCCACAGTTTGGACTCTGGCTGGTCTACAGTTACCGTTTGGTGTGCGAGTGGTCTTGATGTGGCAAAATAGTTTTGAAGATTTCATGGCGTCACTTGCTAGCCAGTCACGGCATTTAATGCAGAGCTGATGTGGAGTGTGTGATTCACCTGTTGGAATGACCCCAACTTTAAGTAGGACTCTTGGTATTTTCTTTTGAATGCAGCTGTTTTTTCACTGCCAATCTTATACCCTTCTCGTATCTCAACATTGGCTCTTTCTCCCTTCTACCAAATGGCCCAGAGGTTAGGAACCATTGGTGCAGATGTCCTGATTCTGTGAAGCTTCTCAGCGATCCAGGTCACGGATAATCATTGTTGGATCTCATCAATGTGATTTGACTTGTTTTTTCTTCTTGAAGCTGTTTTCATCTCTTATCAGTTCTGTATAGATTTCTTGTTTGGTTGGTCCACCTGGGATTGAACTCCAGAGCAGTTGCCACCACCTCATTTGTAACCTTCAAGGCATCACATGTACGGTTTAGCCCTCTCTCTCTCTATTACTCTGCGAGGCATTCAGGGTCATCGTCAAGAGAACAATCTGCTGGTGGGCAGACATGTGAGCCCCGTCGATATCGAGTTCCTCTGAGTGACTGCATGTGTGATCGTGCAACTGTGTTTCCGGCCCTAAAGTGGTCTCGGGGCGATAAGTCCAACCCCAGGCTTGATGGACTGATAAGAATTCCTTCTCCTTCTTGCCAGATGGCCCCTGAGGAGGAGGGGGATACTGCAGTGAAAGAGGATGTGAAGGGCGCATCCTTACATATGTTCGTGTCTAGAGCAGCATCATCCTCCACGTCTCGTCTTGGGATTGGAGGCTCGATAACCCAAGACCGAGTGACTACATGTCAGAAAATACATCCCCGGTTAACAGTTGCTCTGTTTACATGACAGGACTGATATTATCTCTTTCCCATTTAGTCACTGATGCACTCAGTGTGTTTAGAGAATTGCAGTGCCGTGTCTCCGGCTTTAAGATAATCTCCTGAACTCAATTTTGCTGTACAATAGAAACCATTAGTGAGCTCATTGGTGGGGAACAAGGACAGGATTTTCTACCCCTTCACGTAACTTGGATTATTTCATTGGCGGTCTTCTGCCATCTTTGTCAGGTTGGTGCTTCTCACCAAAATCTGAGTGGCCTCTGACACTCAGTCTGAATCGTGCCAAATTATCAGCGTGTCACTCTGTGCACATTTTCCTGAAATTCTTACATTTTTCCTTTTGCCCCTCGTCTTCCTGACATTCTGTCAGTTTTATTCCCAGTACAATCCCCACAAAGAGGACGGAGATTCGGTGACGCGATGTGGAATAACATTTCAACAAAGGAGTGAAGGAAACCGAGGAAAGAGCGGGGAAAAAATCCGAGGTTGTGACGGGCGCACCTGAGGTGAATGTGCAGCAAAATTAGGTTACGTGGAAATAAGTCAGTTTCGTTTCAAAGAATGTCAGAATCACGTGGAACAGCTTCTTGTGTCAATCATTGACCCCTTTGTGTGCTGCAATTCTACTTTAATTCCTTTTTACTCCTTACAAACTGATTTGCGTGTGCAAAAATTTGAACACTATCAGTAACAGAAATGAGAGCTTCTGCACTGGAGGGTTTCTGACTGGTGACCTTGCAGACAATTGGAAATGTTTGAAGCAAAGATTCAGTATCTGTTTAGCAGCTATTGGAGCAGGTGGCAATGATGAAAAATTGAAAGCATCCATTTTTTTTGCACTTGATTGGAGAAGATGCTCTGGACATATATGATAACTTTCAGTTAGATAAAGCTAGCCTGATTTTGACTGCACTTGTTGATAAGTTTGAAGAGTATCTTGTGTCCTGACAAAATGTGACTTATGAGCGGTACAAGTTTTTTGCCCATGGCCAGAAACAAGGAGCACCTTTTGATCCGTTCATTGTTGAGCTTCACACACTGAGTAAAGCTTGTGAGTTTGGGACTTGAAATGACTCACTAGTCAGAGACAGGATAGTCTGCAGAACTCACGACAATGCACTCAGAGAAAGACTGCTCCGTGAGACAGAACTGACGCTGGAGAAATGAGTTGGCATGTGTAGAGCAGCAGAAACAACACGTGCACAGGCTAAGGAGCTGCGCAGAGAGGACGCCGCAGTGCATGTCGTAAAAAAGAACAGAAAAGAAAGCTACCTATCAAACAAAATGATACAAGAGAGAAATCATCTGAGTTCAAGTGCAGTAGATGTGGTAACAGTCATAAACCCAAGTCATGTCCAACCGATGGCAAGTCGTGTAACAACTGCAGAAAAATCGATCACTTCTCTAAATGCTGCAAGGCAACGTCAATGAAGAAGAAAGTACTTGCAGTTGAAGAAGACGAGGAGGAGTTTGTAGTGGAGAGTGTGCAGACTTGTAGTACAGACAAAGCTGAATGGATTGTGCCGATCGAAGTAAATGAGACAATAATACCATTCAAGCTCGATACAGGGGCCCAGGAGAACCTACTATCTATCAAGGACTACAGAACACTGACCGTCAAGGGCAAGATCCATCCTGTAAAGATCAAGGTGACCGAATTCACAGGTGAAACCGTACCTGTAAAAGGGAGCTGCTTAGCAACCTTCAAAAACAAAGGGCGACAGATAAAGGCACAGCGACTGATCGTGGATAAGAGTGTACAGCCAATCCTCGGACTCAGTGCATGCGAAAAACTCAATCCGGTCAAGAAAGTGCATGTAGTGAAAACGTCATCAACTTCGAACAATCAGGACACGTTGATGGAGGAGTACAGAGACTGTTTCGAAGGACTTGGTTGTCTACCGGGACTACACAAGATGCTTGTGGATAAAAGCGTGACCCCTGTCGTGCATCCCTGTAGGAAGGTGCCATTCACGATTAGAGAAAAGCCAAAAGAGGACCTGCACACATGGAAAAAAATGGAAGTAATCAAGAATATTGACGAGCCTACAGATTGGGTCAGTTCGCTGGCATTAGTTAAAAAAACAGACAGGTGCTCTGAGAATATGCCTTGACCCAAGGGATCTTAAGGAGGCAATTAAGAGAGAACACTTCAAACTCCCAACCAGAGAAGAAATCATGGCGCAGTTTGCTGGTGCAAAATGGTTCAGCAAGCTAGATGCCTCATCGGGTTTCTGGCAGCTCAAGCGAGACGAGGAGAGCTTGAAGCTCTGCACCTTCAACGCACCTGAGGACAGGTACCACTTTCTTCGTCCACCGTATGACATCTTGTCAGCACCTGAGGTATACCACAAAACCATACACACGATATTTGAGCACATATCAGGAGTTGATACCATGATGAAAGATATTATTGTATGGGGTTCTACTCAAGAAGAACACGACATGAGGGCGAGACGAGTGCTGTACAAGGTAAGAGAGGTCAACCTGAAACTTAATTAGGACAAATGCGAGTTTGAAGTCAAAACACTTACCTTTGTCGGTGATGTGGTCAGTGAAGATGAAGTGAAACCGGATCCAAGAAAGGTATTCGCAATACACAACATGGAGTGACCCCAAAACAGAGACGATGTCAGAAGATTCCTTGGTATGGTAACCGACCTGGCCAAATTCATACAAGATCTGTCAACACAATCTGCACCTCTCAGAAGCCTGCTTGATCAGAAAAATCTGAGCTTACAGGGGTGAACGACATTATACTCAAGGGAAGCAAGTTTGTCATACCATCCTCATTACAAAAAGTAATGCTCCAAAAGATACACAAAGGCCATCTCAGAGAAATCAAGTGCAAGTGCAGGGCTAGAGAAGCCATGTTTTGGCTGAGAATCAACCATGACATTTACCAGGCTACGGCGCCTTGTCAACTTTGTCAAATATATAGACCAAAACAACAAGC
This sequence comes from Fistularia tabacaria, assembly GCA_901007705.1. Lineage (NCBI taxonomy): Eukaryota > Metazoa > Chordata > Actinopteri > Syngnathiformes > Fistulariidae > Fistularia > Fistularia tabacaria. The sequence goes on from CAAKHD010004588.1 coordinate 11,756, forward strand.
AGAACCGCTGATGCCTCATCCTATGCCTCACCGACCTTACTACAAAGTCGGAGCTGACTTGTTTGACTGTAATGGGGAGACTTTCATCGTGGTCACAGACTACTTTTCTAACTATCCTTACTTCGGACAATTGCAATCTACATCAAGCAAAACAGTCATCAGCTACCTAAAGACAGTGTTTGCAAGACACAGCATTCCGGACGAACTGTTTACAGACAATGGCCCACAGTTTTCTGGCTGTGAGTTTGCTTCTTTTGCCAAGGAATGGGGATTCCAACATACAACCTCGAGTTCTACTAACCCAAAATCCATTGGGCTGGCAGAGAGCTCTGTTAAGATAGTGGAAGGTCTCATGAAAAAGGCAGGGGACAGAGATGATTTTCAGAAAAGCCTGCTCATTTGCAGGAGTACACCTCTCCAGAACGGCCTATCGCCAGCACATATGCTGATGGGTCGATGCAGTCGTTCCAACCTGCCTGTCAGTGAGGACTTGCTGACACCTAAAGGTGCATCTAAGGTGAGGGAAGAAAAGGAAAAACAAAAAGAGAAACAGAAATAGCTCCATGACAGGACGGCAAAATGTCTATCTACATTGAAATCAGGACATCGAGTGCGTCTCAGAGACGTTAACACTGGCACATGGAGACAACAGGGACATGTTGAGGAAGAACTTTTTCCATGTACCTACCGAGTCCAGAGTGTGGACTGTCTTTGAGGAGGAACTGCGCAGATCTTCAACTGCAACCTACTGAGGGAGACACAGCAGCTCAGGAGGTCAAGCTTCAACGAGATACACCTGAACCTCCCTAACTGTCCAACAGTGAGCAAGATCATGCTAACAATGGTCAAACAGCAGTGTCAAGTCACCTGCTGCTGAGAGACTTTTGAGACCTCAGAGACACATTAAGCCACCGGAGAGATTGATTGTGAGTTGCTGAATGGACAAGGGACTGTCGAGTTAAATATTAAAAATAAGGGGCTGTTAGTGGTTAAAGTATTTACTGTTATTTACCTTTGGTTGCCTGACAAAAGAAAAAAAGATGTTGTAAAGAATGGAAACATTTGAGAGGATGAAATGACAGTTTAATGCTGAATGTTTAAAATCTATGCACAGACGTGTGGTATGTAGCATTGGGATATTGTTTTCTTTCTGAGGGGGAAAGATGTGGTGTTACGTGCTCGCAACATGGGAACTCCAGCTCCCATGGTCCCTTGCGAGTTTAGCACGCGCGGCACGTTACAATAACAGACCGGCGGAGTCGGGGCTAGGGATTGTTTACAACTTCAGCAACTGGATGTAAATAAAGTATAAGTTTATTCAACACGCCTCTACTAATCATCTGTAATGGAACAGACATAACCATTAGGACATACTTAGGACTGCTTACTTGCCTTACAGATGGAGGAGGTTTCGAATTTTTGCAGAGAAATAAACGATGTCCGTGTTTTCACTTCAATACACATTGTCAATCTCGTGTATCACAATCCATGAATTGATATCCCACCGCACTGGACTTTTTATCAGTCATTGCATTTCAATTAAAGAAGGACCATCACAGCAGGATTCATCCTGCTGTGATGGAGGATGGTGCTCTGTATGATGGTTTCAAAAAAGTGGTCAGCAAGCCCTCAGTCTTCTGATCGCAGCAGACACCCCACTCGACGGGCTACTCCATCTTGAGAGGTGTCATTTTGGAGGGAGCTTAGCTCATTTCCATACAGATTTAGGAGACGGCCTTCGTTGGCGCCCGCTGTCAGCCCGTCTCTCAACCTCTCCGTTCACGGACGTCATTATCTGTGGCGGGTCGGGCCTTTACATCTGACTGTCAGCAACCAGGCCGGATGATAGCTTTGCATGATGGAGGAAGGTAGAAACTAGATTAGATCTAGAACTCGATTTGTGTGCCTTTCTAACCCCCCTCATCCCCATCCTCATACCCCCGCGGCCAAGCCCAATGTGTTTTGGTGAAGGAGGACGATGGAGTGATTACAAAAGTCACATGAAGCCACATCACCTGTTGGTCTCCAGGAAAGTAGGGATGAGGTAGAAGGTGGATGGCAGTGTAGGGGTCAATGTAGGTCAATCAAGGTCTATGACAAGTTTAATCAGTTGACTAACCAAACCGTTCAACAAGCACCATTGGCTTCCCCATCACTGAGACTTCTCCAGAGTCTCACACTCCCAGAACTAGGCAGTGCTTAAACGGGGCCGATATCACGTGATCTTTTGCTCTTTCTCCGGTGTCTGAATTCGGCAATTTGGTGGATTTGCCACCCTGTGTGGTACTGAGTGCAGTTCAGCCTGTACAGACAGACAGTACAACTCGTTACCCAGATGGAATGACATTACTCAGGATGTTATTTTGACCAAAAATGTTCTTCCGAATTTTACAAATTTAAATGTGTCATATTCATTGTAGATTTATTCCAACCCGCAGATGATTCATTTCACTTGATGGCATGCGGATCAAATATTATAGAGGTAAGAATAATCATTTTCTAGTTTAGCCGATCTTGGCTGAGAGGAAGGGTGAGTTTGAGGTCGAGATGTGACCACTACGCCCTTATCCAGTTTCCTCCTCAATTACCGAGCCAATTAAAAGAGAACTGGTTTGTTTACATCTTTGAATGACACGTGCTTCTGCTGTTATAAAGAATGTAATCTTGGTGTCTGTGTGCTTGTGTGTTTTCTTTCTTTTTTTCTCTCACTGGATAGCTAAATTTCTATCAATGTAGGTATGGATATTATTGATCAGCTCCCAGGTTGTAAGCGCTACCGAAGCTCAGGTGTCTGAAATAATTGGCTTCTTATGGACACGTTCAAAAGCAGCCGGGCACCTTTTGATCTCCCAGTCATCATTTATTCAGCTGCATGTCGGCAGATGTGTGTGTGTGTGTGTGTGTGTGTGTGTGTGTGTGTGTGTGTGTGTGTGTGTGTGTTTGCGGTCTTTCTCCACCCTTTGTTTTCTCCATCTCGTGATTGATATTGTCTCTTTGCTTTTTTTCAGGGCCTCTGAGAGGAGAGAGACTGCTCTGTCATCAGGGGTCAGCAAAGGTTTCCACCCTCTCTTTGTTTGGGACGTGTTTATTCAACTTTGACTCTGTACTTTTTTTTTCCTCAAGGTTTGTCCTAGAAAAATTGAATATTTGAGGTTTCGTGAACTATGGCAGCAGGTTTGTGGGTCATTAAACAGCAGAAATACTGTGTCAGGAAAACAAACACTCACTTACTCATTTTCTATTGCTCTTCTGCACTCGTCCTGTGTTCAGGTTCAAGTCGTGCGACTGGAGCCACTCAAGATTGACACTGTGAGAAAGGGTGGGTTTAACCATGATCGGTTGCCTGTCAATCACAGGCCCTCATATGGAGACAAAACGTTTTACTCTCTCTTACACCTTCGGAGAACTTAGTCTTTAATTAAAAGAAAATAAATTACCCGATCCAATTATGTGTTTTCAACAAAGCAAGTGAATGATAGCGGCCCACGGGTTGATCTGTGAATCAAATACAGGACCTATTGTGATTAATTTGACCCAAGAACGCTATTTTCTGGTTTTAGTTGGCATCAGATTGAAAAAGAGGCCTTATCTGTAAAAGATACTGTGTTTTAAGTGGTGAATATGAAGAAGTGCAGTGTTCAGGATCAGGCTGCATTTACACAATCCTCCCGTGTTCAATGTTTTCACTCGTAAAAAAACAGACCCATAATAATCAGCATATGTCTGCCCTTCTGAGGTTTTGCATGAAAACCTGACACATTGCCTCCATGTGGCTGTAGGAATGAGATTCTAAACCATATGGGGGTCTTCTCTAAGCCCCATGCCACTTTTTGTAGGTGAACGGCACCACTTCAACTGTCCACAGCTCTAATGTGTAGGGATTACAGAGCATAAAGGCAAGCAACTAAATGTTATTTGACCTATCTCGAAACTAAGCTAATAAATAAGAATGAGGACTCAGTGCCGTGCTGATCAGATAATCCGAAGACTTTGACCTCTACGCAGTAGTCTGCTCATGGATTAAGGATTTTCTGCCTCGGATGATGAAATAACTTGCAACTTGAGGCTTTTTGCTGCTGGTGAAATCAGCTTCCCTCAGGTTTTTTTTTTCCTAACCTGAGTTGAATTAGCTCAATTGGTTTGTTCTGTAAATTGCATTTCTCTGGAAAAGAATATTTGCGGCAGCTGTTTTTTCACTCTATTTGCTGCATCGCGTTTTTGGTCTTTACATTTTCTTTTGAGTGTCCGTTCAGGCGTGCGCTCTCCCTACTATGTTGGTTAGCTTAGCAAATGCAGCGTCACTAATCCGTGAAGGAACGGAACAGAATGGCGTGATAACCCACGATGATAAACTCTGCGCTCACAGCGCCACTGGGACATTTAAGCACAGCAGCGGGAGTCAGTGAGGCATCGCAGCTACAAGTGGGTGGGTTTCGGCAACAGAAATTCGAGTCAACTGTAAGACTACAACTTCTGGAAATCAATAAAGGCGGATGTTTCTATGACGGGCTCAGTTCTTGTGGCTGCGGAGTCTGGCCCACTGCCGGCCGGGAAGGGCCTGCTGCCAGAGCCCCATGGTGGCCAAGCTGTTTCTGAAGTGGACCAGGGAGGCTGCAGCTGGTACTCCTGCTGCTGGTGGTGTCGGCATCCCAGTTGAGCCACTCCGGACTCAACCATGAAACAACCAGCCACGCAGTTCAGTAATCAGTGAAGACAGAACCCAGGTTAAAGGTTAACATTATCAACCAAAACTACCCAATAGTGTTCTCCTCTGCTGCACACTTGGGTTCAAAGCCCGCTGTAATACTGCGCTGCAATCCTGCACCCTCAGTACAGTGTTTTTCCTGTTTAAGCTTCTGTTCCATTAGCCCCATTCTCTGCATTCACTCCATTTCCTAAAACATTGCGGCTGTTTGGTCACATTTCTCTTCAATTACCGTGTTTGACTGTCAACTCTCCACTGTGAGTCTCTTGAAACCATTTGCTGGCGGAAATGCCATACGGCAGTCCAGACTTAATTTTAAAGCTCTATTATAATTCAGGCGGTGCTTTTCAAGTTCTTTATGTAATTAAAGGTCTCTTTTGCTTTCAAATCCCTATCAAATGGTGTCTCGGTCCAAAATAACCGCTGTGACATTGCTGAAAGACTGAAAATGGTTTGTAGCTATACATAGCTAATGATGATTGGATTGTTTTTGTGATGGGAAAAAAATAAACAAAGCTTTTGAAGAAAGGAGGTTGACCTTTTTAATTGCTGGAATGATAGAGTGAATAGATAGAAGTCCCCACAGGCTGCTTTAATGTGGGACTCACAAGAGGGGAAAGTCAGTCTTTTCTCATCCAGCAAAAACAAAAAAAATCACTCATAACTTTAGGATCTTTTTGAAATCAAAGATTCAAGCGTTGTTTATTGGCTTTAAATTGAAAGATTGTTTTTGAGAAAAAAGAAAGAAAAAGTTCTTCAGCTTTGAAGTAGTTTTATGCCGCTATTAAGGCTTAGCACCGCAACCACAGACAAGCTAGCCTGACTTGCAAAATAAAGAAACAAATATCCGGACTAGGTTCTCCATGTCCTTCTACCTGGACTCTCTCCAGGTTCTCTGTCTTCCTCCCGCTCCAAAAATAGTGGATTTGGGAGGACTCCACAGACTAAACTCTCGAGTGAATGTCTCTATGTGTGACCCTATGATTGACAGGCCACCCATTCCGGTTAAACCCCCAGCCTCTCGCCCAATGACAGTTCTTATTGGCTCTTGGTCCCTCCTGACGCTGAATGCACTTGAGACAATTAATACAGGAATGAACAAATTGAATTTTAAGGATGATATTCCTTTGAGGTTTCCTTGTAAAAGACTGAGGACTCACTTCTCGGCACCTTGTGAGCCTAATCTTATCTCCAACATGTTTTATGTGAAAGGCTCTTTGTGTCCGTTTAATGGAGCTTCTGAAGCTCTGTGCCTTTTTTTTTGAATGGTTTGCACTTGGCGCAATGATTAGTGCTTCTGCCTCAGAGCAAGAAGATCCCTTGTTCGATTTAGGCAGGGAGGCCTTTCTCTGTGGAGTTCACATATTCTCACCACGTGCACGTGGCTTTCCTTCGGGTTCTCCGGCTTCCTCCTACTGTCCGAAAACATGCATAGTTTCATGAGAGACACTAAATTTCCAAGATGTGTGAATGGTTGTATTTCTGTTTATGTGGCCCTGCGATCGACTGGAAACTGGTCCAGGGTGAACCCTGTTTCTGGCCTATGACAGCTGGGATAGGCTCCAGCACCCCATGACCCTGAGTGCAGGACAAGTGGTATAAAATAATGAATGAATAAATGAAAGAACGAATTAACTTTAGTTAGGATTTTTTCTTTTTTTTTTGATCAAGTTTCTCATTCACTATTGTTTTCATCTTCCTGTCAGTTAATGTTGAGTGTGCTCTTTAAGTTAAACGGTATTCCAGATGCAAGACACAATGTTGTCATCAGCTAAAAAGCACAGCTCAAAATACTTGATCTTACGATACCACATGCTGGAACCGCATTTGCTTTTACTGAAACTTATTTTATAATGTATTTAATTATTTCTAGCATCTGAAATGGCTCCAATGGAAGATTGTCCCCATGGGTGGCACAATATTCTTTTGACAACCGTAGGCTTTCCTCCAGTGAAATTATCCTCTCTATGTGGACAAGTTCCAAGAGAGGCTTTTCACCATTTAAACAAAAAAAATCATGTCTTGTCTTGCCTGTGGTGCCTTTCTTTTTCAATCGGACGTCTTGTTAATTTCGGGGTGAATTGCTCATTTTGTGGAAAATATGAGGCCTAGATTGTTATTTTTTTTTTGTAAAGTTTAAACATAGGGTATTTCTTGTCTATGGCTCAGAGCATAAAAATGAATTCAACACTGAATGCAATAATCTTCACCGAAAATCATGAAGAGTTACTTGATCCTCTTACATGTTTTTTCATCTTGCCTTGAAACGTCACTTAACTCTTCTTTGGTCCTTGACATCCTCCCCCTCCCTCCTCCTTAATAGTACATCAATAATGTATTAATACACCTGTATCTAGACTGCAGACAAGGACTGATGCTCACTTTTATAGCTGTTTTTAAATGACCCCTAACTTTCATATGAACACTGAGCTTCACACTTGATTAATGCTGGCTGCTGAGGAATATAAAAATTCACTGAATATGACCCTCTTGCATACTCAGAGACACACACATTGACACACACACACGGCCATCTCAGACATTGCATTGGCATCCATTCATTAAGCAGGTGACCTCTGTCGCATCCATAACCTGCTTGACCCTGGACCCTCATTTCCTTATGAGATACATGGAAAAATACACACACACACCCACACACACACACACACACACACAAGATTGGGCAGGATTCCATGGATCCCCTGATCCTTGGGCCACAGATTTTGAAGTGTCCTTGAAGGTGACAGAATGCCTCGGAGGGGCCGAGGCACGCGGACGGGTCATGTTAATATGTGTTGAAAGGGTCATCCTGGGTTACGCAGCCCATGTCCGTGACCTGTGTCATCTCTCCACCACGCAGCCAATCACAGCCAAGGACTCAGTGATGCAATATCTCTCTTACTGGAGGGATTCCTAGGAACTGCTTTGTGACTGCTTTGTGTTGGCTGAAACAGCCCTGAGTCTCTCCTGTTCCCCTCTCTGAAAAACCCTCTTCTCCATCACCGCGTCACTCTCCTCCTGGCTCGCACGAGGTGCAGCTGTATGTGTGTGTGTGTGTGTGTGTGTGTGTGTGTGTGTGTGTATGCGTGCATTCATTTGTGTTTAAATGCGTGATGATCTAGCGCCATCCCTGCTGCTCGTACAATACTGGCCGCATCGATGGCAGACAGAAACAGTTATCCAGCCCTCTTTCTCTCTACCTCCCTCTCTTCCCTCCAAACCAGGCTCCACCTCTAAGTTTCCCTCCCTTTTCTCTCACACAGACACACACAAGCGAGCGTGTGCACGCATTCCCTCTCCATTTAGAGACTCCAACTCCAGATGCGTCCTCGTCAGCGGCAGCAGATTTGAAGCTGAAGGTGTCTCCAGGTAAGAGCGCGTGTCTCGTCCTCGGGCTGTGCCAGAAGTTAGAACGCATCGCAGAGTCTCTTTGTCGTTTCTATTTTTATTCATTTAAAGTGGACGGTGGAGTGGACGGCTGCTCAGGCTGTGGTGTCTCGGTGACATAATCAGGAAGGGTGGCTGCTCAGAGATGCACTTTGTTACAACCCCTAACCTTTAGTCCTGACACAATTTCTTCTCCTTGGTTGCCTGTTTTATTCACTCAGAGGCTTTCGGTTGGCTTTTGCTGGCAGGAGGAAACCTCCTCTAGGTGCAGGGTGGAACGCAACCGGCGACAGTAGATCGGCTTCACCATGAAGAGCAAGTCTCCGGTTGCGAGGGGAGACCACGGTGTGGATGTGTGGGCGGATGGAGAGATGAGAGGAGGAGGAAAGGAGGGGGCTGTGATGGAGGTGGAAGACGAACAGCTGCTTTCATCCCATGCAAGCGAATCCCCCTGTTTGTTCACCTCCATCCATCAGATAAAATTGTCTCCTGTCCTTTCTTCATTTCCTCCTCCTCTCAATATTTCCACCCTTCCCTCAGTTGTTTGGGGTTTATCTTGGCTGAGAGAGAGGAGAAAAAGAAATTTTGGGAAATAATGCTATTTGGAAAAAAGGAACAAGACGTCCAGCTTCTTCTGAGATCCCCCCCGTACACATGCTATTGTCCCTGACCCCGCTGATCCAAACTGCTGATGGTGCTCCCCCCCAACAACTCCTTCCACCCCCAGCGTATTTTTAGTCACGATCCTTTCAGTTTGGGAGTCCACACTTTTTGGAGACACATTTCACAGATGTCTTGAGTTCAACATTAATAGCAACATCTCTTCTCTTCCCGCGGCCGGTGAAAGGCGTTCCCTCTCTCGTTTTAGAGGCTTATCACCTCAAACAGGTTTCGCTGAATGGTGGAATGGGGGAGGTGGGGGAATAAGGTGGGGGTCTTGGCAAACACACAGAGCGGATCCATTGTGACTGTGAGGGCAGATTTAAAGGAGCAGGGGAAGGACTGATGGCACCCCTCAAGTCCTTCACCTGCTCCTGGATTACCACAGATCTCCGGCAGCAACAGGAAGGAGAGGGGAGGGGCTTCTCAGGTGTAGTTGCTGAGCCCGTGATACATTAAGCGATGGGGGGAGCTCCCCTGGGTCAAACTGTTACCAGGTGACGGAGAGGAAGAGTCACTCCCCCTGTCTGCAGACGAGTGACTCCCCTGCCCTCACATCCCCGGGCAGAGTTATGTTGACATACACTCCGGAACCTTCTGCATATGCTCCATTTCATAAGCCGCGAGGATCGGATGGGTTGGGACCGTGGAATGCTGCTGGAGAAATACGGGATCATTGATCATTTTTTCACTATTATTTAGATTCACCTGTTAAGATCTGTTTCGCAAGCTGTGTGATCTTGATATATTTTTTATTTGTATACGGTTCTTAAGGGTGACATGCAGGTGTGCGTGCTTTTACAGTTGGTACTTGGAGAAAATGCAATGTGGAAATACACACCTAGATACTTTGTGAGTGCACCTGAATAAAGTTTGCATGTGAATGCTGGAGTTACAGTCCAAACAGTGACAGTTTGTTTGACCACTCAAATATCTATAAATGACTTGTTTTTTATTGGGGTTCACCAAACATAATGTGTTATATGTTTAGGACATGTGTGCTTTGGTTTAGACCCCACAAGCATATGGTCTGTTGCTTTTATTTGGGGACGAATAAGCCGGGAGTTATTCATCTCTTCTTTTTTATTTTTCTTCGGCTGTGCCAGTGATGCAGCTGCAAGGATCTTGACTCATGGCTAATCTCATCATGTTCCGTCAGGCTTGTTTACGGACTAATAATGAGAGCAATAATGCTATGTCGAGAGCCGGATGTCCATACTTTTTAAGTCTGTTGGGTGGAATGGGCCTTTATAAATTTTGAATTTTCTAAAAGCCAGCCAGACGAAAGAATGCCTGCCCGGTTGGATCCAAAATGACAGAAGCCTCTTGCTCAGATTCAACCTGTTAGAGAGAGAGGCGCTGTTTGTTTCTGCTCTAGATAGTCAGTAATACAAAGTGGGGGGGATATAAATAGCAGCTCTCTGGATGATGTGACCTTGCGTGGCCATTCGGCGTGTTGCGCCTGCTGAGATACTGTCGCCATGGCGACAGATGACAACACTGGATACCTTAGGGTTGTTCTTGCTTTGGATGTCCCAAACCTCACTTTCATCATCATCATCATCCAATTGAAGAGAAAAACACTCGGCAAGAATAAAAGAGAGGTGGTGGATTACAGGATTATCATCCATAAAAGGCCCACTTGCAATATTAAATAATGATGTCTTTTGAGGGTGATTATCGATTGGAGCATTCATTGCATACCACTCCAGTTGCTTTCATGTTGGCACGGCCACATGGGGGCAAATAAATTGTCAAAAATCTGACAGTGGTTGGAAATTACTGATATAAATGCACAGCCCTGGAATCAAAAAAGACTAAAGTATTATGACAGATCAATTAGCGAATAATACATTTTGTAAAAAAGGTCATAATTTGTGTATATATGTTTTTTAGGTCTCAAATGCCTGTTGATCTGACAGTATTTTGACATAGGCTGATTTTAATACCTGTATTTGGACTTGGCATACAGATCAACGGCGGATAGACATCAAAATGGTGATTTTTTTTTTTATTGAGGCGAGGAGGTAAATGGGCTAGTCTTGGGCTTAAATTGGCGTAATAAGAGAAAATAAAACAAAAATGGTGGCATTGAGATGTAGTGGATGGTGTTTCCCCTTAACTGGAGTTTGCATGTTCTCCTCGTGTTCGCATGGGTTTCCTCTGGGTTCTCTGGTTTCCCAAAACTACAGTAGGTTCATTGGAGACCTTAAATTGTCCAAAACGTGTGACTAAGAGTGAATAATTAATTGTCTCTGTATATGGACTTGTTTCCAAGGGGCGACCACCCCATCTTGAACCCCGATTTCACCCAGTGTGCGCCGGGACAGACATCTGCATCCCCCATAACCCTGAGAGAAGGATAAGCGATACAGATAAGCATACAGATAATTAATGAATAAAAGCTAAATAAACAACCATTATTTGAATATCTGGCAACCTTTTGGACCGTGCATTGGTGCCATTCTCTCAAACTTGTCCGTCTTAATTTCCTTTTGGAAATACAAAGGGACTCAAGGACAACATTTTGCAAAACTTCAATCTGGAAGGGAAAAAATTAAGTTGTGGACGAGTGTTATGGTTTCTCTGCTGCTGCCATCCGATGAAGTCCAGTCATGCTGAGTGCAGTTGTCGGCCAGTAAAAACTGGGCACATCGAACATGGTGCTAATAGGATCTAATATTGATTTTGAGAATTCTGAAATAAAAATCCTAGAGAACGATAATAGCCCATAATCTGTAACTGGACAGTGGTGACTGACTGGTGCTTGAAAAATATGTCAGCTGCACAAGTCTCACCCTTATTTTCAACACTTGCTTTCTGTGTGTGCGTGAGTGTGTATGTGTGTCAGGAGGATCTGGTCAAACCCTTGGTGTCAGTCTTTATTTTCTCCTCAGTATCTCATGCTGTTGAGAAGTGTGTATATTATTTGACAAGCATCCGTCAAAACAGCTCGGTCCATACATTTTCCATACGGTACGCGCTTCGTGGAGGATTTCATAGAACTCGATGCCGCTTGATCTCCGTAGACTTGCTGAGATTAGTCTGAGATTACAGGATTAGGTCTCACTCCGGGCTCGCTGAAGACACACCTGCTGGACAGGCTTAAGGAAACAGCCTTGGGCATATTAACTTCTCCCTTGTTACTGTTGTTTTTTCTGAATTTGCGTGCACTTTTCATTCACTTTCATCGTCCAGATTTGTTTAAATACCAAATATTTTATTCCATGATCTTTCAAGACAAAATTTAAATTCGGATCAGACTCGATACACATTTGTCTTTTTTAACAAATTGAACCATTTTTGGAGATCAACGTCGGCTTTGTCATTTGATCTTTGGTAACCTGTTGATGGAAGCCTGCAATTATGTCACGGTTTAACTGAGGGACTGTTCACACAGAGCTTTTCATTCATTCATCCGTCCATCCATGTTTTTCTACTTATGCGAAGTTGGGTCGCAGGGGCAGCAGCCGGAGCAGAGAGGCCCAAACCTCCCTCTCCCCAGCCACGTGGTCCAGCTCTTCTGGAGGGACCCCAAGGCGCTCCCAGGCCAGCCTAGAGACATAGTCTCTCAGGCGTATCCAGGGTCTTCCTCGTGGCCTCCCCACAGAAGGACATACCTCCTCTGGGAGGCGTCCAGGAGGCATCCTGACCAGATGGCCGAGCCACCTCATCTGGCTCCTCTCTATGCGGAAGAGCAGCGACTCTACTCCGAGCTCCTCCCGGATGGCCGAACTTCTCACCTTACCCAGCGGTGAAAGCTCATTTCAGCCACTTGTATCCGCAATCTCGTTCTTTCAGTCACTAGCTACAGCTTTTGACCACAGGTGAGGGTAAGAACGTAGATCGACTGGTAAATTGAAAGCTTTGCCTTTTGGTTCAGCTCCCTCTTCACCGCGACAGACCGGTACTGAGTCCGCCTCACTGCAGACGCTGCAGCTATTTGCCTGTCGATCTCCCGCTCCATCCTTCCCTGACTCGTGAACAAGACCCGAAGATGCTTAAACTCCTCCACTTGGGGCAGGACCTCTTCCCCAAGCCAGAGTGGGCACGCCACCTGTTTCCGGTTGAACACTGTGGTCTCGGATTTGGAGGTGCTGATCCTCATCCCGGTTGCTTCACACTCGGCAGCGAACCGCTCCAGTGAGCGCTGGAGATCATGGCCTGATGAAGCCAACAGCACCACTTAATCCGCAAAAAGCAGAGACTTGATCCTGTGGCGCCAAACCAGATCCCCTCGACGCCCTGGCTGTGCCTAGAAATTCTGTCCATAAAAGTTATGAATAGAATCAGTGACAAAGGGCAGCCCTGTCAGAGTCCAACTCTTCTCGGAAACTGGTCTGACTTACAACCAGCAATGCGGACCAAGCTCCGTCACAGGTCCTACAGGGACCGAACAGCCCGTATTGCGGGGTTTGGTAAACCCATAATCCCGGAGCATCCCCCACAGGATTGCCCATGATACAAGGCCGAATGTCTTCACCAGATCCACAAAACACATGAAGACTGGTTTGGCAAACTCCCATGCCCCCTCGAGAACCCTGCTGAGGGTGTAGAGCTGGTCCTCTGCTCCAGGACCAGGACGAAAACCACACTGCTCCTCCTGAATCCGAGGTTCAACAACCTGGTGGACCCTCCTCTCCAGCACCGCTGAATAGACCTTACCAGGTAGGCTGAAGAATGTGATCTCCCTATAGTTGGAGCACACCCTCCGATCCCCCTTTTTCAAAAGGGGGATCACCACCCCAGTCTGCCAGTCCATTGGCACTGTCCCTGACGTAGACGCAATGCTGCAGAGGCGTGTCAGCTAGGACAGCCCTACAGCATCCACAGTCTTGTGGGACTCAGGGCGGACCTAATCCACCTTGATCATCCAGGGCCCCACTACTGAAGAGCTTTTTGATTACTTCAGCAACTTCAGCCGCGGAAATAGGCGGGCCCTCTCTGGAGTCCCCCTGCTCTGCTTTGTCGTTGGAAGGCATTTCGACGGGATTGAGGAGGTCTGAGACATATTCCTGCCACTGATCTACAACGTCTCGCTTTGAGGTCAGCAGCGTCCTGCTCCCATTGTACACAGTGTTGACGGAGCACTGCCTTCCCCTCCTGAGCCGCTGGATGGTGGACCAGAATCTCCTCGCAGCCCACCGAAAGTCGTTCTCCATGGTCTACCCGAACTCCCACGCCCGAGTTTTTGCCTCGGGGACCACTGAAACCGCGTGCTGCTTGACCTGGCAGTACCTGTCAACTGCCTCCGGAGCCCCACAGGCCAAAAAGGCCCGATATGACTCCTTCTTCAGTTTAACAGCATCCCCCAGCTCTGCGGTCCACCAGCGGGATCGAGGGTTGCCGCCCCAACAGACGCCGACCGCCTTTGGCCGCAGTTCCCGTCTGCCGCCTTGACAACGGAAGCAGGGAACATGGCCCATTCAGACTTGATGTGCCCTGCGTCCTTCGGGACGTGGTTGTAGCTCTGCCAGAGGTGGGAGTTGAAACTCCTTCTGACAGGGGACTCTGCCAGACGTTCCCAGCAGACCCTCACATTACGTTTGGGTCCACCAGGTCTGACCCGCATCCTCCCCCACCATTGGAGCCAGCTCACCAGCGGTGGTGATCAGTTGACAGCTCCGCCCCTCTCTTCACCCAAGTGTTTAGAACGTGCGGCCGCAAGTCCAACGACACAACCACAAAGTCGTTCAAAGAACTGTGGCTCAAAGAACTCGGTGCCAGTTGCACATATGGACACCTTTATGCCTGAACATGGTGTTTGTTGTGGACAATCCGTAACAAGCGCAGAAGTCCAATAGCAAAACACCACTCAGGTTCAGATCTGGGGGGGCCATTTTTTCCACTCACGTCCTTCTAAGTAGCACTGTCGTTGCCCACGTGAGTGTTAAAGTCTCCCAGTAGAACGAGGGAGTCTCCAGAGGGAGTGCTATCTTGCAGTCTCCCTTTGGGACCCCAAGAAGGGTGGGTAAACTGAACTGCTTTTTGGTGCATATCTACAAACAACTGTCAGAACCCATCCCCCCACCCGAAAGCAGAGGGAGGCTACCCTCTCCTCCACTGGGTTGAACCCCAACGTACAGGCGCTGAGTCGGGGGGCAATCAATATGCCCAATCCTGCCAGGTGCCTCTCACCGGGGGGCAACTCCAGAGTAAAAAAGAATCCAGCCCCTCTCAAGAGGCCTGGTTCCAGACCTGAGGTGAGTCCGACTGTATCTAGTCAGAATCTCTCAGCCTCGTGCACCAGCTCGGGTTCCTTCCCTGCCAGAGAGGTGACATTCCATGTCCCTAGAGCCAGCTTCTGCAGAACAAGGGTTGAACCTCCAAGGTCCCCCCGTTCCGGCCACCGCCCGGCTCAAACTGAACCCGACTCCCTTGGCCCTTCCTGTGGGTTATGAGCCGAGGGGAAAGGGGATCCTTGTCGTCTCTTCAGGCTATGCCCGGCGCAGCCTCATGGGTGCAGGCCTGGCCACCAGGCGCTCGCCATTGAGCCCCACCCCCAGGCCTGACTCCAGGGGGGGGCCCCAGTGACCTGTGTCCGGGCAGGGGAAAACTAGGTCCTAAGTTGTTTTCCGTCATTAGAGTCTTCTGAGCCGCGCATTGTCTGGTCCCTCACCTGGGACCTGTTTGCCTTTGGCATTCCAGGGGCATAAAGCCCCCGACAACATAGCTCCCAGGTTCACAGGGAGGAAAACCCTCCACCATGATAAGTTGGCAGCTCAAGGAGGGGAGCTTTTCATTTGAAAAGAAAATACAAGAAGTGCTTGCATTTATACTACGATGCACTGGAGGGACTGGGAAAAACGATATTCAGGTATTTTGAGTGGCAGAGCAACTTAAAGGACACTGTAAGGATGATCTGACACCAGCGATTATAACTTATTGAGAAAAAATTAATAACCTCCCAGAAGCCTCAGGTCTCAGACAATGGCCGCACTCGGTTTACTCGAAAGCTCACATCAGCGCCAGCTCAGAATGGAGCGAGTTGCAAACGCAGTCCTCAGTTCGTGTGAAAAGGAAAGCCCATTGTCTTCCTCCGTCACATTTTCATTCATACTTATCAGCGTGGCAGAGACAATCGCCATCAGAAAACAAAAATAAGCTTTTTTTTATTTTTAAATGAAGCCTATTCAGTCTGTGTCAGCGGGTGTGTTCGCAAATCCAACGACAAGCTCCTTCGCTAATTATTCCATTGGTGTGACTTTATTCAGGTTCGTTGTCTTTAATGAGACGAGTGAGTCCCGCAAATTCATAAAACTCTGTGAAAACCGCATTTTCAGTGTGGCTTTATTCAAAGGTCTGTCTGTCAGAGATTTTTTGATTTTCAGAAAGATATCTCAAGCAGACATATACATGGCAGAGCAGATGCCTTCCATTGTGATAGGTGGGCAAGAAAAAATGTATCTAATCCCCCCCCACTTAAAGAAGCCAAAGAGGTGTAATTTTTAGATTTCCTTTAAGAGGAAATTGCTTTTGCCCCGCTGCAATTTTTTAATATCCTGAGTCATAGTTACAGCTGTTAGGACGCATAATCTACCCAGAGCCCCAAAACCATTGCCCAAAGCTGCTTCATGGGGGAGTTATTTCGTAATGAAAACCGTGTGGGTGTGTTAGGCTGCTGGGTTCGGGGGGGGGTTGACGGTCTTCCTGTACACAGCCGGGAAAACATCCCCTTTGGTCAATGAAAGAGCGGATTAATTATTACTGAAGGGCAGGAAGCAGCAAAAAGGAAGCCCTGGGGGGCATTTGTCATGCCTTATGAATTTAATAAGGTGTGTAAAGAAGGCCTCTTTCTAGCCACGCGTATCTGATGTCCATCGGTGCGACCCAGGAGATGCCACCATTCACCCCGCTGTGCACCTCCTCCACACGAGACCGGAAAAATGGAGAGAGAAGTGCTAACTCAGCCCCCCCCGGGGTAATGTCAGTAATAACCTAATCAACTGTTCTTTGTGTACTTGTGTTTTTGTCACACATTGTTGAGTTGTCTCGTCTGAAATGATCAGATTAGAGGTTTTCTGCTGTGGTCCTGGCTTGATTCATTCTCTCTGCGTTGACTCTGCGAGCGTTGGCGTGAAGATGAGCCCAGAATTTCAAATGACTTCCGCGCTCTGTTCCTTTTGTCGACTCCATCTAGACGGGGTTAAAGAAAGAGATCAGGGAAAAAAAGAGAAAAGAAAAGGGTAACGCTGCCACTTTTGTTTGGGAAAAATTGGATGGAATTCGCTGGCCGTCTGCTCTGAAGCAACAAGATCAGTTTGAATACAGTTACACGTATGTAAAGTGAGCACCACCTCAATGCCTTGAGAGTGGTTCCTGCAACGAGGTAATTGGGCTCGCCCAAACAAACGGGGGGGGGAAGGGATCCCAGGTCAGGAGCCATTGTTTGTCAGAACTTTCATGGCAACCTGAGATGTTTACAGCCGTAATTCTTTCAAATCCGAGGCTCCTTCGATTTCTGATCCTAAATATCTAACGGGTTTGAGTCTAAAACACCATAACGGCCACTGATACTCACCTAATATTTGGTAAGTTATATTTTTAGCCATGATAAACCTTCGCACACACACCCAGGCATTTGTATTCGTGTCGCCGTGGGTTGTATAAAAATGTTACAAGGGTCTATTTTTTTCGTTTCAGCCCCCTTTCAGACTTTAGATCAATTCAGCTGCTTTGTCGAGGAAAAAAACAATTGATAATGGTCTTGCAGATTTTATTTCCTTTCAAAAAGAGGAAGGAACTTTAAACCTTAAACGTAGCCTTTGAGTGTTGCTTCCTCATCCTAATCAGCTGCACATGACAGTAGAAATCAGGAGTGCACTGCTGCCTTGGATGCATGGCCAAGATGTCTATTAAGCTCTCTCAATCTTTCTCCATGCATCACAAAGTGGCTCTAACAGACTGAAGACAAGCACATCCATCCTTTCATTTTGAGGGCTCCTGCCCCCAGCTGGACTGGTAACTGACGGGTGTGTGGTCCTGCATCCTAACAAAAATATCGCTTTATGTCGATCCTTAAAAATCCCACCCTCAGACGATGGATCAGCAGATAGGACATTTTCAGCTTTCTGGTCCTCCTAAACTTTTTCATGGGTTCCATGATAGCAACAGAAAGGCCAAGAAAAGACCCCTCCTGCCTTTGGGCCACTCGATGAGGGAGTCGCATGAGTCATAACACAAGCTGGCACTTGGCCGTGTGTGCAAGAAATGATGGGATGTGTGGGGGTTGGGCAATAAAAATCACTGTCACCCTGCAAAACCCAGCCCTTGACACCACAAATGACCTTGGCGGATTTAAAATGTGTCACAGTCTCTCTGACACCAGTTGAAATCATTAATAGTCATCAGATGTGTCCCGCTTATTGCCCTCCCTGACGCGCGCGCACACACACACACACACACACACACACACACACACACACACACACACACACACACACACACACACACACACACACACACACGACTCAGCCCGCATTTGACCGGGGATGAGAGCAGTGTCATTGTATTGTTTCTCTTGCCATCAAGGTCATTGAGCACTCATTAAACCCCCTCCTTTCAGGATTTCAGATAAGAAAAGCCCCTGTGTGCTACCAGGGTTTGCGGGCTCTGTACTTTCAAGGGAGCCTGCTGCGAAGATGATTCCATTCCTCTGTCTCATAGAGCAAGGCGAAGAGGTCATTAGCTCAGAATCAGACAATCTCCACCTGTCTTTTGGACTTGGAACCCTGTCCCTCATCGGAGACACCCCATCCCCCGCCATCTCTTCTCCGCAACCGTCAACTCTCGATGACTGTTTTAGTCAAACGGCATGTGCATACTGCCCACCGCTGAGACTTGCTTCTGATGGAAACATCCTTGTTTGTCACCATGGCAACCAAGTCCTGCCGGCTGTAGGTTGTCATGCCAGCCACCGCTGATTCCCACCCCTCCCCTTCCTCAGCCATTAGCCCTGTACTGTAGCAGACACGTTCAAGTGTTGTACATCCCTCTACGTCATCTATCTGCTCGTCTTCATAAGCTGCCGCCTCCCCCTCCTCCTTTTCAGTTACTTCTTTAAAAAATACAACAAAAAACCTCACACAGTGTTGCACCCCGCAGCTACAGGAATGTTTTCACCGGACAGAAATGCCAAGCTGCGGAGTCAGAGTAAACCTGTGGAACAATGACACAACTAGCAATAACTTACCCGACCGAGAGATTGAACAGGAATTGGCCTCCCCTCCGCTACCTCTCCAACTTCATCTCCTTCAAAAGAATTAGCTTTTCCACATGCTGACACGTTCCAGCTCCTGCGAAGACTGATGCATATTTCCATGCCCCGTGCTGTTCTTTCACAGTGTTTTTTTTCTTCTTGTATTTGGACAGGGATGCGCAAGCGGGTGCCTTCCTCTCAAAACATGTCCACCCAGTCAAATGAAAAAACACTCATTACCGCCCGGCGCTGCGGGGCCAAGTTGGCCCCCTCTGGGATAATAACTGGGCGTTAGCTTAAATTTTATATAATGCTGGCGTACTGGGTCGTCGGCGATAGTGGCGGGAATTATTGTGCTCTCTTAAGCTGTGAAAGTCTTTTCCGGTGAGGATGAAGCGTGCTGGGGCAACCCGTCTTCGTTATTCACACTGCAGGGTTCAACAGGATCTTTACAATAAGCCCTCAGAGCAAACTTTATCATATTTTATTTTTTAGAGGTAGATGACACTTATTTAATTTTTTAGTGGCGAATCTTGACGAAGATGACTGGATTTAACCCCCGCCAACACACACAGACACACACAACCCGCCGGCGTTTGATAGGATAGGCTTGAGGAGCCATTTTGGTCCTGGTGAAATTCCAGAGATTACATTTACCATTCCTTATCTGCTAAATTAACTCATTACCTTGACATCCTGCTTTTGCTCCCTGGAAACCGATTGGTGCTGAATTTATAATGACTTGAGGTTGGTCCCCTCACATTCCACACGCACCGCTGCCTTAGACCCGCCGCAGTCGTCTGGGTCCTGGTGTTTCAAATTTATTTTGTTGTTTCAACACAAAAATGGTATTTGTTGATTTAAGGACAAAACTTTCAAACGTAAAATACATCTGGATGATCGAGCAAGGGCTAGATCCAGATTCACACACACACACACACACACACACACACACACACACAC
The DNA here is from genome assembly GCA_901007705.1 of Fistularia tabacaria. Taxonomy (NCBI): domain Eukaryota; kingdom Metazoa; phylum Chordata; class Actinopteri; order Syngnathiformes; family Fistulariidae; genus Fistularia; species Fistularia tabacaria. Next base: position 31,669 of record CAAKHD010004588.1, read on the forward strand.
ACACACATGCTCAGTAGGTGTGGTACCATAAGCGAAATGAGGTTGTGTTTGTTTTGCAACGTGTTTGTCTGGTAACTGATAATTCATCCCTCCCATCGCATTTTGTCTTCTGACATTTGTATTCTTTTCCGATAAATCAAATCCTGGTATGTTCTGACAGGTTTTCTCGAAAAAGAAAAAAGAAACAAATGGTTACTGTGGTATTAATATTTGCCAGCGCGATAAAGGTACAGAATACACAATCTCCTTTTTGTACTGAACTGTATGTGCACTCCCAGCAGCCCAAGGTCCACCTTTGGACTCCTTGTACCCTGACAGCTGGGCTACAAACTGATCCATTTTCTTTAGATATGTAGATACTAGCTTACTGTTCTGTACTGTACTGTAACTTA
>CAAKHD010004588.1:37193-69603 GCA_901007705.1 Fistularia tabacaria
TCCTGGTGCGTGTGTGTGTGTGTGTGTGTGTGTGTGTGTGTGTGTGTGTGTGTGTGTGTGTGTGCGTGTGTGTGTGCGTGTGTGTGAGAGTGTGTGTGAGTGTGTGCAAATCTGGGGCTGCATTCAAATTACCTTATAATGAGATGAGACCATGACTTTATTTTCAAAAGAATGCAGAAAAATCAGGGTTCTGTACTTGATGCAATATCCTTTCATCAGCAGTACAGACACAGCAGCAAGTACTTGATGTTTGTTTGTGATAATGAAACATCTCAGCTCCGATGACCGTCACTCACACAAGCAATTTTGTCTCGGATAAAAAGTTTGTTTTGGTCTTTGCAGAATCAACCAGAAACACTTGTGTGCCTTGTTTCCGCGTTAAGTTTGCTGCCATTTCTAATTCCTTGTTCTGATGGATGCTTTTCAACGTGAGAGAAAAGATTTCTGCACCAATGGATCCTGAAGCTATGTGTGAGAAGTAAAGGTCTTCCCTTTTTTTGTCACCCAGTTTATTAACACTGTTTCATAATTACAGTGCAGCACTGCTTTCATCTTTCGTTGTTTTTATTGTCTTTTAAAAAGCTGGACGAGAAAAAGCACATTTTATATTTTATAGTTTGGACTGGCTAATGGCTATGGAATACACAAGTCAAATTAATACACACACACACACACACACACACACACACACACAATCACACACAGGCACAGTTTACCATGAATCCGGCAGTCATAGAACCATCGCTGCTGAAAAAAAATGTTACAAGAAAATTACAAGATAAAAACACCTCAGGAAATTAGACAATATAATTGCCTAAAAACCTGCATGCCATCGACTGACAGACCGTATTAGGAGACGAGACAGAATATCACTTAAAGTCGAATTCATGGAGGGCATACAGTGCATGTTCTACTTGAAATTTCCCCACTGTGAGACGAAGAAAGGAATTTTCCTTTTTATTCCACCTGTCCTGTGAAATGACACATTGGCGGGGAGCATTCCTGCATTTCATACCTTTTCGCTCAATGAGCCAATGGATAATCAATAACATCATGGTGGCTTTGGCAAGATTCATTTCAATTCAATTGAGATTTTTTTCTGTTTTGTTCCTCGAAAAAGAGACTACATGGAATGTAATCCGTAGTCTATGAAAAATGTCAAAATTTCCATGTGGTGACACACAGAGACAGATGGTGGCTGAATTTCAGGGGTATTTTTAGTGTGTGTGTGTGTGTGCTTCACCCCAAGAGAGATGGCCTTCAACCACACTCCTCTTCCCCACCCTCTTTGTGAGTGTATCAGGCTGGTCAGCAGCCTGGGCGACAGCCATATTGGATTAGCAAGCCTTGGTGAATTTCATCCAGCATCCACGACCTTTGTTTTTTTTATCCCAGCTGCAGAACTAAATGAAGAAAACATCCAACATGTTTAGATGAAAGAAATTGTCGATCCTGTGATCATACCAGGAGGTAAGAGCGTTTACTTTGTTTCTAAAAGCCGATTTAATAGACCCGCGGCTTTTGGTGGTTGCCGAGGGGCAAACCATACTTCAACAAGGACTTAAATACTATGATAGAGATACTACTAAATTTTGATACTATTTGACAGTTTTAAGAGGAGAACCCAAAGCCACCTCAGCAAAATAATATATGAGAGAAGTTTACAAAATATCACATCTTCTTCTTCTCCTTTTGGCTTTCCCCTTCTGGGGTCGCCATAGCGAATCATCCTTCTCCATCTAACCCTATTCTCTGGATCCTCCTCTCTCACACCTTCATATCCTCTCTCTACGTTCATAAACCTTCTCTTCGGTCTTCCTCTAGACCTCCTGCCTGGCATCTCCCTCCAATTCCAGCATCCGTCTACCAATATAGTCCCTATCCCTCCTCTGTCCATGACCCAAACATCTCAGTCTGGCTTCTCTGACCTTCTCTCCAAAACATCTAACATGTGCTGTCCCTCTGATGGACTCATTCCTGATCCTCTGCATCCTGGTCACTCCCAAAGAGAACCTCAACATCCTCATCTCTGCTACCTCCAGCTCTGTCTCCTGTCTCCTGTTGGAGACAGTCTAACGTAATTCTCTGCTACTCCAGACTTCCTCATACAACACCAGAGTTCTTCTCTCGGCACCCTGTCGTATGCTTTTTCTAGGTCCACAAAAGCACAATGCAGCTCCGTCTGACCTTCTCTGTCCTTCTCTATTAGCATTCTCAAAACAAATACTGCATCTGTGGTATCTTTCTAGGCATGAAGCCAAACTGCTGCTCACAAATACTGACTTCTGCTCTCAGTCTAGTTTCCACTACTCTTCTCCTATAACTTCATTGTGTGGCTCATCAACTTTATCCCTCTGTAGTTACTGCAATTCTGCACATCCCCCTTATTCTTAAAATGGGCACCATCACACTTCTTCTCCACTCTTCAGGCATCTTCTCTTTCTCTAAGATCCTATTGAATAATCTACCTAGATACTCTACCGCTGCCTCTCCTAGACACTTCCATACCTCCACAGGTAGATCATCTGGACCAACTGCCTTCCATTCTTCATCCTCTTCGATGCATTTCTCACTTCATTTTTACTAATCTCTGCAACTTTGTGGTCTGCAATGGTCACCTCTTCTTCCCTTCCTTCTCTTTCATTTTCCTCTTCAAAGTATTCTTTCCATCTTCCCATCACTCTTCTAGCATCTGTCAATACATTTCCCTCTCTATCCTTAACAACCCGGACCTGCTGTACATCCTTTCCATCTCTATCCCTCTGTTTTGCCAACCTGTATGAACCATTCTCTCCCTCCTTACTGTCCAACCGAGCATACAAGTCAGCGTATGCCCTTTGTTTTGCCTTTGCTACCTCTATCTTTAGCTTACACTGCATCTCCCTGTACTCCTGTCTTTTCTCTTTAGTTCCCTCAGTGTCCCACTTCTTCTTTGCTAACCGCTTTCTCTGATATACTCCTGCACTTCCACATTCCACTCTTATAACGTTACCTCATATTTCTGTCTATTCTGGAAAAATGTGTTCACTACAGCCATTTCCATCCTTTTTGCAAAGTCTACCACAATCTGTCCCTCTGCATTCCCATCCTGGATACCAAACTTCCCCATCACTTCTTCATCACCTCTATTGCCTGCACCAACATGTCCATTGAAGTCTGCCCCAATGACCACTCTCTCATTTCTGGGGATCTTCTGCATCCGTTCTTCTAACTCATTCCAGAACTTGTCCTTCTCCTCTAACTCACATCCTACCTGTGGGGCATAGCCACTAAAAACATTGAGTATTACACTTTCAATTTCCAGTTTCAGGCTCATAAGTCTATCTGACATTCTTTTCACCTCCAGAACATTCCTAACAAACTCCTCTTTCAAGATACCTCCAACTCCATTTCTCTTCCTGCCAGTTCCATGATAGTACAACTTAAAAGACACACCTAAGCTTCTAACCTTACTACCTTTCCACCTGGTCTCCTGGACACACATTAAATCATCCGATTATTCAAAGTCGCTACACTCAGTTCCAGACTCTTGCCTTTCTTCCTCTCTCTCTGCTTCAGAGCACGCCTTCCTCCTGTCCTTCTTCGACCCACAATAGCCCAATTTCCACTGGCACCCTGTAGGATATCGGCACCAATGGTGGTCGTTGTTAAGTCAGGCCTCCACCGATCCTGTGTAAAATTCTTAGGTTCGATTTGCATATTTAGTTTTGCCAAAAGTTTTATGGTGGATGCCCTTCCTGACACAACCCTCTGCATTTATGTGGAATTGGGACTGGCTCAGGGAGACACTGACCCATGCACCCCCAAGGCTGGCTCCGGGAGACACTGGCCTGTGCCGCCTTGAGGCTGCATTTTACAAAATATCACATAAACGTGAAAAGAACAATTAAAAGGACAAAGATACCTGGAAATTGACACAAAAACATATACCTAAAAAATAAGTTCAATAATTTTTTTTTCAAGCCGTACAAAAGACTCAAAATCAGAAAAATTATGTGGGAATTAGCATGTAATTAGCAAAAAGTTACATTCAACGTTATAGGAATAAAACAAAAAAGGGAAACTATGAAAATTATTTTGTCATCAAAGCTCCCTCATTTTTTTAATTCAATATTTGCATTTAAATTGGCCTTTGAATAATTTGCTGATTCCGTGTAAATGTGAGTGATTTTGATGGCGCCCGGTGTTGCAACTCTCTCCTTATCGACCTTAAACACCTTTTCAAACTAAGAGAGAGCACTATGGAACCCCAAAAAGGAGGGCTGCTCTTTGTTCCATTGACAACATGAGTATTGTCATTTCAAGTCCCCCAGATGTGCGGCGGCGCTCAAAAGGCTGAAAAGCTTTTGGGTAATTATTGTTCTTTCAAGCCCTTTTTCTTATTGAGCAAAGACGACACCCCATGAAATGCTGTCACATCGGCAAGTCTGGGGCCAGAAAATCAAACGGCAGGCTTTTTTTATTTCAGCATTAAAAAAGTTCCAGAGAATATCAGGTGGGGCAAGCGCTGACGGATCTGCAAATATACATTTGGCATAAATACGATGTGTGTGAGTGATTCACTGGCATCAGCTCCCTCTTGCCCTGTCGATCAATAGCTGTGAGTGCAATAATGAAGCAAGGCCCCTTTTGTCCCCCTCCTACCCTGCACCAGCGCCAATGCTAATGGCGCCTCCTCCATTATAGTAAGGAAATACTGTGCAGCTCCAGAACTATACTGGCTATGGATGCACACAGGTTATTTGCTCGGCCTCATCCTGAGGGAGGAACAAACACTGAGAAACTAGCAACAGCGATTTTATTCCGTGTTTGCGCAGGTAATATGCAATGGTTCAAAGTCAATTTTCCAGCCCAAATCAAGAAGAGAATGTTAAATGCCAAGTGGTGACTTTATCCAATATAAAATCTTATACATGCATTTTAAACACACATCTCATAACACAGTTTCGCCCTTGGTGGATCAATAAAGAAATTATGATCATGATTCTGATTCTAATATCAGTATCTTGACTGCAGAGACACCAGTTAGAGCATGTAGCACATAACTAGCATCGCGCCTCAGCTGTCAGGGAAACTGAGGTACTGCCAAAAGGCGGACAAGTGGACGTAACGGGAGATAAAATGTTAGCGAGCGTGGTGCTGAAGTGCGCGGCTGAGCGTTTGATCAGGGGTTTATCTGCTTACGGGACTCCCAGTTGGGGGTGAGCTCAGATTGATGGACCGCGGAGAACTGTCACGGCTTTTCGTGTTCGGGGTAGCATGCCACTGGTGGAGAGTGGGAAGGGTCGTGCATTAAGTGCCCCCACTCTCCCCCTTCAACCCTACTTTACAAGGTCCCTTGTTATTTAGATTAGAAGCCAATGACTTCCCAGTCCTGGGATCAATAAAGTACATCTCGTCATCATTCCGATAAATAAGTTTGGTTCCTCCCATGTTCTCAAAGGTGCTAATTCCAGTCTGCTACCCCATGGTGGGAGGGGGCCGTTGTGATGCAATAATCCCCCGAAATCAATTCATGAGAACAGTATTGATCCTCTGTGTTGAGTAGCACCGTGTTCAGGTGTTATCTTCGCTGCCACAGAGGGATGCACTGCAGTCTTCAAGGTCACCTTCAGCAGCATCGCCGTTGTGGAGGAAACATGGCTCGAATGAATGAATGAATGAATGAATGAATGAATATTAAGCAGGCAAGAGATTTAAATTCCAAAGGATCCAGTCATATTCCCAAGGTGGAACATATGGGATATAAATGATATTTTCAGAAATGTTTGCACACTCTTTTGTTCAGCACTCTGGGCCAACATTGGAAGTTTCATGCTCATAAAGAAACCTTGGTCGGTTTGTACCACTTTCACAGCTGCTCTTTCCAATTATCACACTGCGCCCATGTTCTTGGATTTTATTCTATAGACCAAAACCTCATTTTTCTCACACAAAAATGGTCTTAAACCAAAACCCATTTTCCAAAACAAAACAATGGAAAATGGATAAACCTGTTGCTGACCCCCAAATTAAAGCTTTTAATACAGTTTGTGCAGAGGATTGCTAACAAATTCCAAACTGATTGGCTGTACTTCATCTTCAAGAACATCAGCTCTCTTTATCGTGTCTTCGATCTTCGGTATGGAACAGACCAAAAATCTCTGAAATGCATTTAACAGCAGAAGTCCTCCGCACCAAATTGTCCCAGTTATCAATCCCACCCTCCACCTGTCAGTGGATCACCAACTTCTTGACAAACAGGAGGCAACAAGGGAGGCTGGGGAAGTTTACATCCAACACCTGGAATATCAGCATTGTTGCCCCCCAAGGGGTTTGTGCTCTCCCCGCGGCCCTGAACTTTCTACTTGAATGACTGCACTTCAAGCGACCCATCTGTCAAACTCCCGAAGTTTGCTGACAACACATCAGAGATGGTGATTAGTCCTGCATACAGACAGGAGGTTGAACGACTCTGAGAAGACCCTGCACAAAACAGTGGAGATGACGGTGGACTTCTAGAGGTGCCGCCCTGGGCTGCCCCTTCCCCATCTCCATACCAAACAGCACAATGACTATGGCAGAAACCATGATCTGAAATGAGCATCCAACATAGATGATCAAAAAGGCCTAACAGGAGAAGTACTTTCTGCATTCAGTCACCTGGCCTGTTCTTTGCACCACTGTGATCATCACTGTAACTGTACACTCTATACCAGCACGACCAGACATAGGAAAAGCTTGTTTCTGAAGCCATCATTCTGCTAAACACAAACTGCTATCCGACAATTGCAATGTTCTTCTCCGGTCATTGTTTATCTTCCTGTCAGTACGAGGTGTAACTGTCAACCGGAGCCAAGTTTGAGACAGATGTGAACATTCTTGGTCAATGAAGCTAATTTTGATTCCGATTCTGAAAGATCCAAAACATGAGGGCTTTGTTCATGCTTCACTGTGATCTCTTTCACCTCTATTGTGACTCTCAATTTTAAAAAAAGGAAAAAAAAAAAAATTGAATAAAAATAAAAACAGAGCACAGAGAACCACTGACAAATTCAGCAGGGGCGTTCACACAAAAGGGATGCTCTGGCATGACTTCTAGCAGCATGACTGATTAGCAGGCTGTCAGTTTGTTTGTCAACTGAAAATTTATGTGTATCCTGAGGATTTTTTGGTTCATAAATGTTTGTTTTGTTTGAGAAAGAGATTGTGTGTAAATGATTGACTCTTGGCTGCAGCTTGCCGTGATCTGTATGTGATGCAGTCTCTCTTCCCTGCACTGACGCTTGATGTCAGGCTGACTGGCAGTGCAAGGTTTCCGGTTATGGGATAGCCTTTTGTCTGTGTGTAGCCGCACAACAACACAGAAACATCAGTTTCTATCATGTCCATCTTACTGCGAATGTTTTCCCCTTATTGGCTCCAACAGCCAACTGTTTTGGTGCTTTTCCGTGACAGTTCCAGATTGACTTAGCTGAACTCTGTTTGGATGGTTTTCTTACTTCATAGTTCCCCATCAATGTGGTTGGACACTTTGTAGCATGGCGTCCCGAAACTGCCGTATGTCTTTTTATGTGCAACAGTAAACACACAAACAATGTCGGACATGGCGGCCAACTTTCTGCTCAGTCAATGGCTTCTTGTCACACAAAGCAAGGGAGGCTGTGATGTGGTGAGATTCAGCAGCATGCAACATGTAACACATTAGCAGGGCTTGTTTTTTTTAAACGACATTTTGACTTTTGTAGACTGTTGAGTGCCATTGTCAGTAATGACATTCTCCGACCAATCAGTGGTCGGCAGTTGGCTTGCTTGGATCCTCGCAGGTGCAAAAAAACGTACCGGGTACAAGTTACTATCCCTGATGGAAATGCGACAAGGACCCACTCGAGTTGTGCTGGAACTGTGGAAAGTGGAAGCACCGTCTTCGCAGCAAGAAGAGGGAATTGCCCCTCCTCTTCATCCGGATGTCTGAATAGATCAAACTGTGACTGCCTGTCACATGAAAGGCAGACAATCCAACTCCTGCCAGATCTTCTTCTAGAGGAGGACAAGGTTCTTTCACTTCACTTTTTCAAAGGATTTTTTTAATTTCCCTTTTTCCTGCTCAGTCTTGCATTGTGCTGTTGAGCTACACTTCAACTACTATGAATCTGATATGCTTGAAAAAACATCAAAACAGTCGTGTCACTTGAACAAAAGCTCTGCTGTTTGGTAATACACAAGCATTTTAAGAAAACTATCATGATCTTAATTTTTTTTTTTTTCTAAATATCTAAATGGTACTGCTTCTGGTGCAAAGAGACTCTGTAATCCTTGACTGTTTTCCTGATTAAGCATAAAAGAGCCTTTTAACTAATTTATTAAGAGTTTGGCTCCATCAATGAAATATTCAATATGTCTTTATGTTTCCAGTGGTGGTGATTTTTGAACAGAGGAAATTATCCGGGACATGAGCTCATCCACAATGAGCACATCTGATTCTTCAAAGGTAAAGACTGTCGCAAACATAATCTAAAGTTTTTAAGAGATCCAAAGTACTGCTTCGATTTTGTGTATTATTGTGACATGATGCACCAGATTTATCGCACATAAATAAAAAAAACGTATAAAGAGAACTTGGTTCATTGGTATTTCAATCTGGGCGTTGATTAATAATTAATGCACCACATTTTGTGCTTTGATTAGAGGGACTGAGAGAAGCCTTTTGTTCCCCGGGATCCTGATCTTACACACAGGAGGAAATATTAAGGGTGCCGAAGGATTAACACAAGTGTCGGCTGATTTACACTTCATAAAATTGATGCCGCGTGCTGGTTTTACAAGAAATAAAGATAAATTGTTATTTTGTTGTTGATATGAGTCACACACATTGTATATGAAAGTTTTGACATCAAATTTATTTCATACAAACATTCAAACATTTATTTTATATCACCTCCCCAATTGAGTTGAAAGTTGAAATGAGCTGATACTAAAGAAGAAAAGGTGAAAGCGAACTAGTTTCATTTGCCCACTTGTATAATGCAGTGAATCCCAATGCAAAGCCATTTCTTTAAATTTAGCGGATTTTTGCAACTTTTCAGAGAAAATTCCCACTTATCTAATTCAGTTTTTAAAAGCAATTTCTTGATAATTGGTTTGTAATTTTCCAGTTTCAGCACCTGATTTTGGGGGACATGTAATGATTTGTTATTCATTTTAATTCAAATGTATTGATTCATTTTATGAATTTAAGCTTTTTTCATTACAGTTCTTGGACAAATTTCAGGTAATATTCCAGAGACATTTCTGTGTGATAACATCTTAGAATGAACTGAGCAAGCCTCTTGGATGAGGGAGGAAACGTCCTCAAATGAAAAAATTCAAGTCCAGTTACCATTCAAGTCCAGTTGCCGTCAACAAGAACATCTTAGAGTCTATTTTAAGGCAGATTGTGAAATATTTGGATGAAATTAATCCTGCTGTGTTCAGCTTCACAGTCATCCACCTCCATGGCAATACTTTCAAAATGTCTCTAAATTTGTCTTCTCTTTTTTTGCACATCGTCTTGATTTCGATTTTCCTCCCGAACTGACAGGAAGAGCTGCACTTTCTACTCTCACACCCCAGGTTTGTGAAATCCACCCATTTATAGGACTAGTGGAGAAGCTGAATGACCAAAGAGGACAAAATGGCATGTTTTTGAAGATTTAGCTGTGGGGCGGCACACTCCACCTTGTGTGCTTGCGGTCAGTCAACATCCATTTCCCTCACTTAGCGCTAATAGCCAGTATTGAGCAACAAGCAGGCACACGCCAAAACAGAAGCCAGAGCTAAATGACCATGCCTAACATTGCCCAGTATTTCCAAAATGGGAATCACGGCATCCAGAGTGTCTTAAACTGTTGGACTAATCGGCCTTGATGAAAGTCAACGCGCAGACCTCATCTCTCCTCATAAAGATCTCATATGCTGATTAAAGTGGATATGGATTGAAACTATTTGCGAGGCCCTAATGCACAGACGCACAACAGGGAGGGGGGGGGGGACAATAAACAGGCATTTTAAATCGAGTTTGCTGCAGAATAGGAGGCATCTTGTGGGACGAGTCTTGATACTGAGATTGTGTTAACTTTATATTTGTAGGTCTGCTCTGTTTCCAAAGTTGAGAGCTTTATTGTTGGTCCCTCGGTCGCCTGATATGCATTTCCAGAGCACTTCCAAACCTAAAACACATGTTTTTTGCATGGGAGTGTATCAATGGCAGCCTTGGTCGTATCGATGGCTGACAGTGTGGTCGTGATTACTGCTGTGTATCGAGGCGGCAAAATAAAAATACCCTGTCCCTGCTGGTGCAAGATCAAACTAGTCATTGGTGGCTCAATGCGTTTGAGTTTTTTATTTGTTTTGTTGTGTATTTTGCTCAGTGCTGACAAAGCCTGTAGCCTTGTCAGGGTTTATTTAAATCCCTGCTGGAGTTGTGTTGATGCTTGAGTGATGGTAAAACTAGTCATCCTGCCAACTGGAATTTTTGTGCCTGTGAACAGGATAAAAATATGTATTTGTCTGTATGGCGACTTCAATATTGTTTGGATCCATGTGTATATAGAGCTTGCCTATAGTAACGTACACACTTTATGACACATCAAGCATCAGGGCGTAGGCGTTTGTGTGAGAAGTTTGTTTATCAGTGGCTATGAGTCTGTCTGTCTAAAGCTTGACATGACGTTCACCTTGTTTACTGAGGTCAGAAGACTTGGAGATCACTCTCACCCAGGGCTGCCAGATGATTTTCTTGAGACGACTGACAGACTTGTGATCAGACATTTAATGACTGATGAGGAATCACAGACTACATGAATGGCCAAACCAGCTGAAGCCAACTGAACACATCAAACTCTGGCAAGAGCAACCATGTCTATAGGAATGACAGTTTAGAGGGTAAGCAAACATGGAGGACAGTCTGTGTTTGTGCAGTTATCTGCTCTTTCTTCCATTTGTGTAGTCCCTTTTTGGCTTCTTCCATCCATCCATTATCTACCACTTATCCTACACCTGGGCTGTGGGGATGCCTATCCCAGCCTATCCCAGCTGAGAGGCAGGGCACACCCTTGAGTGGTTGCTCATATGGAGACAATCAACCATTCATGCTCACACACAAGGGCAATTTTCCCCTTTTTTTCCAATTAACTTTTACCAGAGCAAACTGGAGAACCTAGAGGAAACCCAGGCAGACAGGGAGAGAACGAGTAAACTCCTCACAGAGAGGTCACACCAGGGTCCCTCATGCTGTGAGGGGGAAGCACTTATCACTGCGCCACTGTGCAGCCCCTGTTTGGGCTTCTTCTCCGTCCTTTTTCTGGTCGCCATCGTTGTTTTGATATTCACGTCATCTTCGTCTACTGACGCAACTTCCTGTGTTCCACTTCCTTGTCTTTGTTGCAGGTGGGTCGAAAACCAACAGGCAATGCTTGATTGAGTCAAACCAAAATTCCAACATGTTTGATTGACTGCTAGTGAAGTTGCGTCGTCTGTCACCCAATCACATGCTAACAAAATTTCTATGCTGACAAGCACCGTCGACTGTCCCCCAACTAGCCACACCCACTGTCCCCAACTACTGCTGATTGGTGCAGACTGCCTGACAATTAGTCCTGGGGAGAATCTGGCAAAAAAATCTTGTGGCGTGTCCTTGGATTTAGACTGACAGTCAGTAGCTTTAAGTCGGCGGTGCCCGCACTTTTCCACCTTTGGAGCTACTTTTCAAATTACCATGTGAAAAAGATCTATCTACCCTAAAAATGCTGAATATATATGTATCTATAGATCTCCTGAGTATACTTAACACGACATATGATTGTGCACCTTGTATAACTGCATTAACCCCGAGACACTATGAAGACAAGAGTACACTTTTGGTAGTTACCTTACTTTGATGAGTAATAATGACTGCTGTCCAGACAACTCTGATTTTGGTTCCTTCATCTTGCTCTTTCTCATCTTGCTTTACGGAGGGAAATTCATGTCTTGGCAATTGACGGATCAGGCAAATGCACTTTGAATGTGACGTGAAAAAAAGTCTTCCTCCCATTGCGCAAGGAAGTGGTACGTTTTCTGACTTGATTCGGTTAAAGCACTCATGTTTTACCCTTGCTTTAGAAGAACTAATTTGAAAGGCTAACCTGCTGGTTAGCTTGCTAGAACTTGTAGTTGCTTGCGGACAGTTGACTGCGCATGGATTTTGACTTGTGTGTCGGAAAAATCAATCTATACAACTGGCTGCCATGTACGGTAATCCCTCGTTTGTAGCGGTGGTTATGTTCAAGAACCAGCTGTGATAAACGAAAATCCATGAAGCAGTGACCACCTTTTAATTCGATTATTTTGACATATTTTAAAACTTTTTGACCCTCCCCACACTCTTATTAGCATTTTCCACTCTCTAATAAACACTTCCTATACTCTTAAATGAGTAGCACATCGTGAACAATGTGAAATGGACAAGGCAAGATGCTGAATGCATGCTACGGGTCACTGAGCCAATCAGAGCTCAGGATACAGAACATCATGCTCTGGTTGGTGGTATGCTTGTTTTACCACAAAAATAACTGAAGTAATAGACATATTAAAAAAACTGTAGCAACCCTGCAGTACTTTGATAGTAATGTTTGGAGCTCTGTGATTTCCTGCACTCTGTGAAGGTGTCTGGATGAGAGAGCGTTGGGCGGGGTGTGTGTGAGTAGGAGATGAATAGAGGTCCATTTTAAGCAGCTGTTGTCATGTTTGTTTTTTTGCGTAACTGTTCAAATAAAAGAAAAGTTTGTTAACCGACAAGTCGACATCCTTGAGCACGTCTGGTCGGTTGCTACACCTTCGGATTTTCAAAGGCCACATTTGGAAGCTACTACATCCAAGATTTGACCAACAACACAATGGCCCACAGTATGTATGTCTCTTGGTGGCTTATGTGTTTGTGGTGTCTCTGCTTCCCACTGGGACAATGCCTGACTCAAGATGAAACCTCAGAATGTACTTCATGTCATGCTATGTCAATGATTGTGAAACCAACATTGCACGCTTTCGGATTTGGACACCATGTGTTGGTTGTGACAAATGGGTTTAACAACCATGATTTCAGCACTGAGTCTAAAAATCATGTAAGTCGGAAATAGGGATATGCATGGACATTCCCTCTCCTTTTACTCCTCAGCGGTGACATACAACTTAATCCAGGTCCCAAGAGAAATATCAACACAAATTTAGCTGAGCTGCATACTGAGGACTTTCAACAACACCATCTTGGGGATTCTTCTTGCATGGCGGTGGGAAGGACTCCCACTGGCCCTGAACAAGATGAAGAATTCTCACTGAAGCTGAATCTGATGGCAGCCACGAGCTATGAACATTCAGCAAAGTTAACAAGTGCAAAATATGCAGCCAATAAGCAAAGAGAACTGAAATATTTGCAGACTGTAAATCATGCAAAGGTGATATGGGACTCAAAGGCCAAGCCAAAGCACACATTTGGAAGCCATCTTAACATTTGAAGTCTTATATCAAAGATTAATGAAGTTAACCAGCGACTGAGCAACTCCAATATGGACTTTTTAGCTGTGAGTGAAACTTGGTTACATGATAATATTCCAGCCAGCATGATCAATATTCCTGGTTATATATGTCACAGGAAAGATCGTCAAAATGGAAAAGGAGGTGGAGTTCTCATTTATACCAGAGAGAGATTTAAATGTTCTCTTATTGAAGCTGAAACATTCGGCATTGTATCTCTTGTTTTAAATGTTGTTCCATCATCCACAATTGAATTTAACATGATAGTCTTATATAATCCACCCTCTAATGGTGCATCTCTTTATCATGATTTTGATGAAATGCTGAAACACTTTAACCTGAAAAATGAAACTATTTTATTGGGAGATTTCAATATCAACTGGATGGACAGAAATAAAAAAGATAAATTAAAACAAATAGTATCAAAACATTAACTGTGCCCACTTGTAAAAAATCCAACCAGAATTACTAGGAGTAGTCAAACCTTAATAGATTTGATCTTCACAAACAAAATGCGTCATTAAAACATATAACTTTGTGACACAATATGACCCTTCCATCCATCCTCTGCCTCTTATCCTGCACTCAGGGTCACGGGGGATTCTGGAACCTAGTCCAGCTGTCATCGGGCGAGAGGCGGGGTGCACACTGGACTGGTCGCCAGTCAATCTCAAACAACATTCACTCACTCATTCAGGGTAAATTTTCCCATTTTTTTCCCCAATTAACCTGCTGCATGTTTTGGGACTGTGAGGGGAAACCCGGACCCGAAGGAAACCCATGCAGACAAGGGGAGAAACTCCACACAGAATGGTTCCCTGTTGGAATTGAAGCAGGGTCCTTCACGCTGTGAGGCTGCAGCACTGACCACTGCCCACAATATGTCTCTGAATACTCAAAAACTGACTAAGAAGCAGTTCGCATATTACTTTTCTATTTCTAATGTTAATAAAAAGCAAAGGGCCATTCCAAAGCACAAACATCCCCACTTTGAAAATGAATTGAAAACTATTAAATGGGATGACGGGATGATGTCATTCAAATTGAAAATGTAAATCAGTGCTGTGATCAAGTGATTGAGATTCTATCAAATACTATTCAGAAATATACCTGTACTTTAAAAAACAATACGAAAAAAAGTTGTTTGCCCTGGATAAACAATGCCATTATTCAACTTATGAAAAAATGGGACTTGGCAATGAAAATATCCTTAAAGACTAAACTACAAACAGACATACTTACATTTAAAGGATTAAGAATAAAGTGGTTTGTGAATTGAGAAAGTGCTGGTCTCTCTACTTCATGCAGATGTTTGCTGATTCTCAAGGAAATAGTTTGGAAACATATTAATAGATTAACCTTGCAAATCTACTTCAGGAACTTGTATGTCTTAAGTTAATGTAACTGGTATGGTTAGTAATGATGCTTCACAAATTGCAAATGAATTTAATTCATATTTTATTAACTCTGTTCAACAACTTGCAGCCAGCTTTATTCCAAGACTGCAACCATGCAATGATATGGAAGATTCACCCCCATCTTTTCACATAACACAGGCTAATCAAAGCAAAATACATGAAATTATTAGCCATTTGAACAATTCCAAAGCAAAAGATATCTTCAATTTAGACACCTCTTTAATCAAAAAGCATGCATCAAAACCAATATTACACTTACTAAATCCATCCATTACAAATGGTGAATTCCCACAAAGTTTTAAAATGGCTGTTGGGACACCAATTTTTAAGTCTGGTGCAGCAGATGATGCAATTATCGACCAATCTCAATTGTGCCTGTGATTTCAAAGGTACTTGAGAAGCTGGTGGCTGAACAATTGATGACCCATTTAGAGGAAAACAATTGACTAAATCCTTAACAATTTGGATTCTGGCCTAAACATTCTACTGAGATTGCTGTGTGCCAGCTAACTGAAATGATAAACTGCAGTTTGGATCAGGGTAAATGTGTTGGAGCTGTGTTCTTAGACTTTAGAAAAGCTTTCAACACAGTGAATCACTAAGTTTTGTTGACAAAATTAAAACAGTTTCATATATCAAAACAAACCAGACCTTGGTTGAAATCATATCATAATTCATAATTCGCTGTAATTCATAATTACAACAACAATGTGTACAATCTGATATATAAAATTATGATTTAGGTGTGCCAGAAGGATCCATTTTGGGACCGCTGCTTTTCAGCTCATACATTGATAACCTGACCAACATTTGCAAAGATACCGCCTACCAAATGTATGTGGATGATACAATCCTTTATGTAGCAGCAAACACCCCTCAACAGGCTTCAGAAGAATTACACGTACAGTTAACTGAAGTATTAACATGGGTTCAACATGGGTGCTTAACCCTGAATTATGATAAAACTGTCTCAGTGTGTTTCTCATTCAAGAAACAAACATGAAATGAAATTCAGGTCATATTAATCAAAATAAAATAGAGCAGGCAATGGAATTCAAATATCTGGGTGTTACTTTGGACCCTAAGCTAAAATTTGATGGCCAGATTAAAAAAATGACTAAGACCATAAATAGAAATACAAATTGTTTCAGGATGAAAAGACCCTGTTTATCTGTTCAAGCTGCACGAGTTTACATGCATGCTATGAGTTTATCCCATATGTCTTATTGCGCCATCGTCTGGGGACAGGCTACAAATTCTGTCGTGAAGCCTCTGTTGTCATTATATATATATATATACCCCAAAACATAACATAATGAGTTTTAATAATTTTACAAATTTCTCCCTTTTAAAAGCTACTTTTAACTGTCTTTATGGATTAGCCCCTGATGTAACGTGTCAGGAAATACAAAGGTACACTAATGACGGTGTGTGCGGACCTGAGCTGCAGTCAGTGAAGGTGCCGGACGACTCTGGGTCAGTCTGCGTTCTCTGTGAAGGCCTCACATCTGTGGCACTCTTTGCCACAGGAGCTAAAGTCACAGTCATACATTAGACTTTTTATCCACAAAACTGAAAAAGTGGCTGAAGGAAAATCAGATGTGTGAGCACTAAACTGGATGTATAGTATGGACAAATGGGGCCAATTATTTTTAATGTATTTTTTCTTATATTTGCCTTTTTCCTTCTGTATGTATGTATCCTTTTACATGGGTTTCTTAACCTCATTAACTATTCTTTAAAAGCCTAACCAGGGACGGGGGTTGCAAATTAGCTTGTAGCTAAAATCCCTATGTACTTTGACATCAGTTACCTATGGGAGGCAATGTTCAATTGTACTTTTCCCTGTCAAATAGATAAATAAGATAAATAAATAGAAGTGAATAGATTTTACCGCAAAACCCATGGTATAGCGAAAAATCTGCAATATTCAATCGTACCACGATACAGTGAGTCGGTGGAGGGAGAACTGCAATCTAATATGGAACTACTGTACTTCAATTGGAAAAAAATAAATCTCTCAGCAGTGGAGAGGGCCTTTGGCACAACCGCCGCCTACATATAATGCTGTGTTGGGATCCATCCCGAGACATGTTAGCTTACACAGACTGGGCATATCTGCACGCTCCAACCCAACTTGGCGGTTTTATTCAGAAACTCCCAACAGTCCATTAGAACTGGAGAAGCCTGTCGGATAAGAGGTGAAACGTCTTCAAGGGACAAAAATCAAGTCCAGTACTACAAAAAGAAGATTTTGACAACTATATCAATCATTTTGCTGACATTTTAGCTTGTTTGTGTCTTCTCTGAAGAATATCATGAGGATGAGTTCTTCCTTCATCGAGTGACCCACAACAGAAATGTGTTTTGTTTTGAAGTAAATACCACAAACGCCAATTGCCAAATTTGAGGGGTAAATAGCGCAAGAACACGGAGGAGCGACCGACCCAGATGATTTAATTTTTTTTTTCCATTTCAGACATTAGCTTGCCAATGAAAAACCTCATGAGATGACAGACTGGTGGACTTCTCTCCTCAGCCCTTCACCCGGGGGACGTAAACCCAAACCGTCCGAGTTGGCTGCAGATTCAGCTGCTCAGCGAAATCCATGCTGTAGTTCACTGGATGTAGCTTGGAAGAAAAAGAGCAGTCTGATTTTTGAGTCTGAATAATGAAGTAACTGCAACCTCATACCCCCCCCCCCAAAAAAAAAAAACCAAAATGTCCCCAAATCTTCATCCAGGTTAAACTTACTGAATACCAGACGATATCGACCATCGGCTGTCAGTGCATGACTGCGTGTCTGAAAGGATTTAATATCATCAATCTGATATTTAAATGCAAATGAGCTCTTAGTTAAATGGCACCTGTTAACTGATCTATACTCTGCGTTGCTGTTACATAATTTATTGCTACTCAGTTTCCTATATTACCCGCGTTGAAGGAGACGGACAAACGCTCTTTGTTTTCTTTTTTCTAATCTCTTCTTGAGTTGCCATCATTCAAGTCCTCCAAAGCCCAGGCATTTTCTTTACTCTTTTATTTAGCTTCGACATTGGCAGGATTATTTTGGAACCATGGAGTCTTATTGTGAGCACTCGTCTCTTACTGAGAAATTCCTCTTTAAAAAAATGAGGCCTCTCAACCTTGTGGCAGAAAAGATGAAAAGATAATTTCCCAAGTCTGTTTGATGAATGTTTGACCAATTTTCAATGAGCTCCCTTTGTAACTGATTTTAGGTTTCTATGGTTGTGTTCTTGGACGGGAAGATATGCCAACATTCACGTTAGGGGAGGAGACAGACCTCTAAGTTTGCAACTGCGTACCCTTGTTTTCTTTTTCTTTTTACCGATTCACATCGGCCAAAGCTGTCACAGTGATTGCCTTGTCGTGATGTACGCACCCACACACACATTTAAACTGATGTGACACCTTTACTTGATGTAATATTCATCATGCAGTGAGTTGTTGACGAACCCTGGATCACAACACTTAATTATTAAAAAGGGCACCTGTCAATGCAAACATAAGGGCAGAGATGGAGACTCCATCTATTGGTCATGTATTTTTACTTGAAGAGGGGAAAAAGCCACTTGTTTCTACTTAAAACCCTTCCTTTGACCTTATGGCAGCAAATGTGCAGAATGTGTACACGTCATGTTACAGCATCTTATTTCGTGGTACACTCAAGGGAAAGCATCTTCTTTGGCTGCATTTTCAAACGCTGTCTCACAAGTCTGTGGCTTCTTTGGGAGGCCTCATTTAAAAATGAGAGAAAATTACTCTGAGGTTGGAGTGATAGTACATCTTGAGAAAATGGGGAAGAGTGTCATCAATGATCTCCTGGCAGATCTTCCTGAATCATAGCAACACAACCGTTATAACCTTCTGCATTTTTTAAATTTATCCTTTGTCATCTTTGAGACTGTCACATGAGTTGATAGGTTGAAATTCATTAATTCTGACCACAGAGACATCACTGGCCATATTATGGGGTCTGTCGGTGAGTCGAGAAGAAGGGCCACTGCACGGACAAACATTTTCAGGCAACATTTTTCTGCATCTCCGCTGCATAATTTTACATGCAACTGGCACACAATGAGTTTATTTTTACTGCCGAGCATGTTTGCCTAACTGCCACGAATCATCTCATTGATGCAACCGCTTTTCTAGGTCAAACAGGGAATCGCAGGCGTACAGACAAAAATTCTCTCTGTCGAGCTCTCTCTTACTCCAGCACGCAGCTAAATGCCTCCACCGGGGAAGGTGATGTGCATTATCCGCGCGGTTGCTCGTCTTCCACCCCAATTTAACATAAACGTGACTCACAGCCAGCAATTGCACTTGCACTGACTCAAGATGGCAGCCTACCGACTGGTTTTGCCTGCCTTGACCCTTCCTTTTTCTGCATAATTTCTCTATTCTTTGTCTTTTTGTCTTGGGTTTTAAGTAATCTATAAGTTCGACCTTCTGAGATGAATGGGCTACGTGGTATAAGAGGTTGATAATTGCTGTTGCTCAGGAAGGACCTAGATGTAATGAATGTAGCTGGGCCAGCGCTGCTCAGTTGCCCCAGGGGACAGTGATCAGGTGGGGGCTCATCTGGCGCCTGTGAGGCAGGACGGCGCCCGATCTGCCCCATTGCTTCAGTCTCGCTCCAGTTCTGTCCAACTCCATTTTGCGTATGTGTATCTTGGACCTATTTTTGTTTTGTGTGATTTCAGGCAGAGTGTGGTTACAAAGGATAACTTGCGCTAATAAATGACCTGAAGTTGTGGAAACAAAACATGGGCGTTTCAAAAAATTTAGCCCTGCAGCGAGATGGTGTCCAGCTCCTGACCTGGACTGTAGCCTGCTAAAACGAATGCCCCGCTCGAAAACCGAAAGACATTCACGATGTGTCAGTGTGGTCAAGGTCCAGGCGAGTTTTATGAACAAGAAAACCCCGATGGGAAATGTTTGTGGCTTGGATGCAGACGCAGAAGCTCTGAGCTGAGAATGGAATATGATAGGACGTAAACAGCGTCCCAGTGATTCAAATTCCCTCCGATTGGAGGCATCGAGCATCCGGGGCTGGCGCCCTGCCGTGAACTCCTCTTTACGCCCTCCTCTGCTGTCTGTGTCGAATTCTCAAAAAGAAAACAAAAGAAAGAAAACAATTTTCCTGTCAGTGTGAAAAGAGCTATTTCTCCACGGTAGCCACATTATTAACACAAGTACTTATTTGGGAAATAAAAAATGAAATATTTTGCTGCTCACGGCTTATTTTCAGAGTGTCAAATTGTGACTTGACTTCTACGAGTCAGTTTTAAGAACCTTTTTTTAAATGAGCTGGTAATTCTATTGCGTTTGGAGGAGTTTAATACTGGTCTGCAAATCCAGAATTTGATCAAATCCTTGCAGCCAGTTGTGTCTACTCTTTCTGTCCGTTCTATTCCTAATTCTGAGAACTCCCGGGGATCAGCCATCTAATATCCTAAAAGCTCAACAGAGGCAGACGTTTAGATGGATGATTTGCTCTGTCGAGCCGAGCCTACGGGAAGACACTGCTCTCTTTTTAGTCTTACAACCCACAAAAGAACAGTTACTTTGTCAGGATTTGATCAGTGTAAGCATGTCACAAGATTATTTGAAAAAATAAGAAAATACTGGTTTAAGTTAAGCCAGGGCTAATCCTAGGTCAGAGTAGGAGACAGTCAGGAACTCTGTATGCAGTTCTCTTTATCTCCAAAATCCACAAACTTCTTCCACAAACAAGCTTGGTGAATCACCTGCCCGCTATGAAGACTGTTGGAAGGGCCTGTGGGAAGAAGCAAAAACATCTATCCTTGGGTGTAGAAACTTGAAATACTCAGTGTTTAATCAGTGTGTAAAGTAGGTATCACAGTAGTACTTCTCTCCAAAATGTGTTGACTCTTACTATTCCCTGCGCCCATCGGCACAGATTTGTCAGATTATCAGATCCAATATCATTGTCAGAATTTCCCAAAATGTAACTGATAATTGCAGGCGCTCTCAGCCTCACTACTAGTTGTCTGTGTGTGTGTGTGTGTGTGTGTGTGTATATTTGTTTGTGTGTGCATGTGGTTGTGATTGGATTTTTTCAGATCCAGGCACACTGCGAACCGACGGCCGGATCCCTGAGGGGACAGATCCTATAAAGTGCCCTCTGTCATTTTGCAGGCTTTCATTAGTGTTGCACACTGCAGAGGAACAGGAAGTCAGTTGCTACTTAGCAGACAGATTTCTGGCTCTGCTTGGGTTCAAAATGTTATCCGCTGAATTTAAGACTTGAAAAGTTTTGTTCAACGAGGACGTTTTGCTTCTCTTTTTATCAAAGCCTAAAAAAGCAGACATGACTCCGCTTTGTAGTTTTGTGATCCTGTCTCAGACTCATCCCAGCCTTTGTAGATTATGAGTTCAGCGCTGTCTAGTTTACCTTAGGGAAAAGATTTTGGTTGATCCTTATTCTCTCGATTACTTTCAAAACAGAAGGAAAATGATTTCTGATTTATCCTTTTAAGGCTTAGAAGTAACACGCTGGTTACCGTGTTACTTCAACCGAGACAACATTCCTCGCATAGATTGTTCAAATAATTGCGTTTCCGGTGAGTCTCCACCGGTTCACCCAGACTGATTACCAGAAACCTGCAGGTGTGCATCAATCAGTCATTTTACATGGTTGGTAACGTTCTGCAAATCATGGGCCTTGGCTCAGTTTATCCTCTCGTGAAAGACCTGGATGCACCTAAAAAACATCCAGAAAGTAATAAGGATGCGGGAGCTGGAGCCTCCAAAGGTGATCAGAAGTTGGATGTGTCTCTCTGAGTCCAGAAGTAACCAAATTAGCAATGGTTATTTTAGTAGTCGTAGGAAAAAAATGTCCAGATGCTGCCAAATCATGAAGCCAATTCAAAACCAGTCACAATTCTCATCCATCACAATGACAGGAGTTGGCCTGCCATAAAGAGTGGATTAACCACACCGTTTTACTGAGTAAAGGAGGATAACCAAGCACCTGGATGTCCCTCACAAACTTTCAAGCTGAAGACATGTTAAGGACAGTCTTGAGGAGAGGTAGTTGTGGTGACATCCGGGAACCTCGGTCGGTCCTCCTCGTCCTCTCAGTCCAAGGCCAGGGTCCGGATCTCCCAGCCCATGGTGGATGAGCCCCGTTGTATGGGAGGTTAGTTCGTAGCAACGAGGAGAGAAACAAAGACAGAGACTGAGTCTGCTTCTCCTCCAGAAGGACTCCGATTTATTGCTTACAGTGAGTCTCTCTTGTACAAAAGTTTACACAATACGGGCAGTGAGAAGTATGATGTTGCCCACGAAACAGGTGCGGACACAGATAAAAATGGGGGTGGGAGACAGTGGCTTCCTTCGAGGTCGTTACATGACCCTGAGAGCATCACTGAGTGTCTTGTGTCTCACGGGAAAGAAGTACAGAAAGGGGAGTTTGTATCACAGAGAAGGGGAAAAGTACAGAGAATCTCAGAATATAGAGTGGGAACGGAAAATTGTCTAACAAGACAATCAATTGTGTGCGAAGGTGTGGATGCGGCCTCACGTTAAATTAAGCAAAACAAAGTCAGTGCCTGTGAATAAAAATGTTTCCGCACACTGTTCCTGTTCCTGTAACCATGGATTTTAACAAACTTAGTTAACAAGTTAATGCTAAAATGAAATTCAAAATCAAATTTGAGGATGATCTGCTTTTACAAGTAAATTGAGGCAACTGTAAGGATTAGTATTAGCATATCGCTGTTGTGAAGGCAGAAACAGAACAAAAGGAAAGCTGATCATTCCTGTCTGAAGCTGATCATGAGCTAGCCTTTTGCTGTGATCAGTTTAGCAGTTTAGCTTTTGTACGGAGCCGCTCAGTCTAAAATGTTTCCTAACAGCTCTGGTGTAAAATAGTTGTAAATAGCCACAAGGGTGAGAGCCCTGATTTCCTCTGTTCCTTCTCTGTTGCTGGGGGTGGAGGCTTGGCGGAAAGATGAGCCGTTCACTCCTGTCTCAATAGATGTCATTCCAAGTCAGATTAATTTCAGAAAATAAAAGGCTTTTATTAATATCTTATCCTCTTCCCATACAAAACCTCTGATCTGCTATGTAAATCTTTTACAGCCCCCCCCCCCCACCACCAAATCACAGAGCTCCATCCTTCATCGGAAGGTCCGTGCATTAATTTAATGGACACTTGCATTTTCAAGCTTCAGAGGGCTGATTCCTTGCTTCTCCTCCCTTTTCTCTCTGGCCTTTTTTGTGATATAATCCGTTATGAGAGTTAACTATGAAACTGTGCAGTCTTCTGTCATCTGTTGCCATTTGCCCCTCCACATGTCATGGGGAAATGATAGCGTAGTCCACTTTCTTTTCACGTCCTTAACAGGGCTTTACGTGCTATGGCAATTAATAAACATCTATGCTGAGAGGCACTGGTATAAATCCATCAACACTGCCAGATCTCCCTCAGTGTTTTTCGATGCAGGATGGTTCAGCTGTTGGATTATTGTGGACGATATATCTGGATGCCAATTCTGAAGTAGGGTATTGAAGTGTTGGCATAATGACGCAGACGTCATCAATGCCCTTTAATGCTTTCATTTCAAAATGCTCAATTTCCCCTTTAAATTTGAACTTAATGTCTGCAGGAAATACCAATAATGACAGGCGGTATGTTCCCCACCACATTGCAGTGTTCATGGGAAGTGGGTAAGCAAAGCTCCGCATTGTTTCACAGCCTCTGTTGCTGCCGCAGGTTCGCCTTGGATCTTATTTCCGTCTGCATCTGAGGATATTACATGAAGCAGTTACTCAAACTGCAACCCATCTCTCCTGCAAAATCACACAGTTGTGACGGAATGCCAAGTGACATGATGAAAATCTAATGTGTCATTTTTTTTTTCAAATGTGAAATTACTCATCTGATATCTGCATGAGAACCTCTTCTTATTTATTCATTTATTCATTTTTCCCAAAGGGCGTGGGTGGAGGGAGTCTCATGATTGGCTTGTGTGGCATCAGCTCCAGTTCCAGCAGGGATGTGTGTTACATAAGGTGGCCTGCCGTGTCATGTGAGCTCGTCGGCGGTGGCCCGCCCGTCCGCCCTCCTGCGCGCGCGCGTGTGTGTGTATGTGTACGCGCGAACGTGGACGTGACGAGCCTTGCGTGAAATAATACGTGACCTGACACGGAGCAAGGCAGCGTTTGCAAAGATTGTGGAAAATATAATGTGGACTTTCTGGATGCTGACAAATGTCGAGTGAAATATCAATCCACTGTCCCCAATATAACAAAATATTAGACCACCTACTTCGTCACTGCCATTATATCAAATTACAAAAATGAATAGACATATTTGTAATAATGTTTAAGATTGAATTTAATTGCATCTACTAAAACATGGCAGTGTAGTGAAGCAGCTCCCTTGTTCCTCAGTTTAGCTGTTTCACAAAGGGTCTTTCGGAAAATTAAAAAGCAGAATATTCACAGATGACGTGGTCGTCAAATTCAGCATTCCGGCATTCCATCCTCATTCAGATTTAAATGTCCAATCTCGAGGTTGAACAGTGCAAAGTAAAAACGAGTGAACCGCGAGCCACAGAATACACAGCTAGTGTGGGGAGATGACATTTCGTTAAAAAAAATGCTGTTGGCCTATTATCCATCCCGACTGTGGTATTTGGCACTTGATTGACATACAGTTCAGGCAGTCTGAAATCTCGATCCAGATACTATTCCACCATGACTGATGATCACTTGAGAGTGTGTTTGAGGCTGCCTACCAGACTATGCAACCCTGGCTGATCCCATTCAGAGCAAGGTAATGACCAAAAATGCACAGAATTGTACTGTGCCATACATGTTCATGCTTTTATGCAAGGTGAACAATGCATAATTTAACATACAGTATACTTTATATATATATATATATATATATCAATAAATATATGGTTTGCATTTTTGGTCATTTTGACATGGTCTTTTTAAAAGTAGCTCGCAAGCCAAAATGATTGTGGGCAACCCTGCTCGAAACCCTTAATGATCCCTCTTAGTGTTCTTCAGACATCAGTCCTCTACTAGGATTTCTCAAAAATACAAAAAACAAGCAAAAAAAAAAACCGGTAGTCCCGTATTCTCAACCTTTGGACCAGAAAACCAGGAATTTGACAAGCTGGAGCTCTTTTCCAGCAAGAACGGACTAAAAATGGCTAGATAAAAGACCTATCTATTACTGCATTAGTGCTGACCAATCAGATATATTCCTTTTCAGACATGAACTTACTGCTTATGCTGAGCAAAAAAGACATTAGTTTTCTGACTCACCTTTTAACTCCTCTAGTTGTTTTGTGTTGGTTTGATCACAGCTTCGCTGACTTCCCTCAGCAATGTGAAATCACCCTAGAGGCAGCACCAACGTTACATGATGATTTGGTCTGATACTCAGATGATTATTATTGTGTGAATAAGTTCAGATGCAAAATAAAATAAAAAACAGCTAAAGGAATGAAAGCAGCCATTTAGTTTTATTTGAAATGCTGGGATGAGGGTCACTTCCATCACGTGAAAGAAGAAGTGTGAAACAATTTCAATGACACTAAGGTGAAATGTCTGATTTAAAAGACCATTTATGAATCTATTTTTTTTTTGCTTGCCAGTTAACCAGCCCGGGTAGTAATTCTAGTTTTTTAGCAAGCATGAATTTCAACACTTGGGCTTTCAATTTTTCAATTTGGATCACATAGAAAAGAAAAAGAAAATCCATATACAGTATTACAGGGAGATGGCTAAGATCGCAAAAATGTGAAAAATTGAAGGTATCATTTATTTTTTACTTTTATTTTATTTTATTTTATTTTATTTTATTTTATTTTATTTTATTTTATTTTATTTTATTTTATTTTATTTTATTTTGAGACTGCTTGCGTCATGCTATCTAATTTTATGGCTCACGGCAATGAGTGAACTGATGAGATAGATGGTTTAGCATTAAATGGCAAACACCCCAAACTGAAGCATGGTCAAAGTCAGTGGACATCTTGATGACAAATGATAAGTGTTGTAGAGAGAAAGACAAGTGAAGTCATTCCCCCTCTTCTGGCTTGTTATTCCTCCCATTGAGGCCCCTCAACCCCCATGCCGAACTGCATGCAAATGTAATCTGTGTTCTCAGCTTGGCCCGCGACCACCGCCCACCTGCCTCCGCGGATATTTGCATTTACCGATTGCACCGCTGGTGAGGGGACGGAGTGCGAAGATGGGACTATTAGGGGCATGGCTAAAGGATTGGTTTTTATTGTACCCTCGGAGGAATAAATAGATTTCGCTCCGGAGTACGTCAGCATGGGTTGTGCTGCTTTGCTTTGGCACACATGCCAAATGTTTCCGTTCTGGATTGTTTTTTTCTTTAGCCGAAATAATAGCTCTGGAAAAATGGACCGCATATAAACTGCCGCTGCTTACTGTAGAAGTAGACAGGCGTGAGCTGGTGAGTGAAAATATCAAACCACTTAACTGGTGGTATTTTTCCATTAACGCCCCGCAATGCCAATCTCTTGCTCTGCTGGTTGGACAGACAGAGGGAAAGGCGAATGTCGACCGTTTGACCCGTGACTCATTGATTGGATCCAAAGAAATCAAACAGAATGTCTCGCCAATTTAGCCCCTTGGAAACGAAGGCCATTCATCTTGCATCTCTTTGCAACCAATTACCAGAGTGAACGTGATCGTTGAGGTCGAGGTCGATGGAGCGCATTGTTGAGTTCTAATAATAGTGAGGCAAGTAGATATGACGGTACTTGCCAAAATAAAGGCTTATGAGATTTTGTTTTTCAAAGTTATTCATTTAGTGGGATAACTGTTTGTGCCTGAGATGAAAAAGGAAGTCATTTTAACTGCAATCATGTGAGCTGTGATGGTTGATTTCACCTAAGCACAAGGTGCAGACTTCATTTTATCGAAACCACGCTGGACCATTTACATTTGTCATGTAAAACCCGAAGCTTCACCGCGGGACTGCCATTTCCTGGCTTCTTCTGCACACACAACTCATTTAGCCTTTGAGGGTTATCAGCCACAAAACTATATGCATTCCAATTTCTTCAGATCTTCATGGATTCACTTATATGTGCAGTCCTGCACCAGAGAAAACCCAATTTTCTACTTTGATTTACTTTTTTATTTACTTTTTACTTCCGTGAAAAAATGCATGCACAAATCGGTGTTACTCTGCCACCGTTCTTTCTTGGAGGTTGTTTCTTCCAAAAGTCTAAGTGGCTCATTGATCGTTGAAAATATGTATCATCGAGATAATCAAGGGCTATCCTCAGACTCTACCCGGTTCGTATTGGAGAGCAAATTAAACTGAAACAATGATGTCACTGAAAAGCTAACAACTTTTAAAAAGTAATTTAAAAACGTGAAAGACTCATTAAACCCAATTGTGGTCAGGTCACCTGTGAGCGATGGAATCGCTGAAGCAATGAGAATCGTTCAAGAGCTGCAGTCGTCATCTTTGGGGGAAAATAATTAGCATTGGCATGAATCAGCTGTATCAAAGGACTCACCTGTCCTTTCTGTCTTTGTTCAACTGCTTGCTTGTCTTTCTCCTGCACCCAGTTTCTAACCCCGCGTCCCTTATTTGACTTCCTCCCTGCACCTGGTTGAAGACAGGTTCCCAACTGCTGCATTTAGAAAAAAAAAAATGTAAGACCCGCTGAAAAAAGCTGATTTGAATTCTTGATGATTTTCCATCCAGACTGCAATTTCTAGCCCAGCAATATTTAACAAAGCGATTATACAGTGAGCACTGAGCAAAGTGATTATACAGTTATTACGGAACGAAGTGCTGAGCCAGCTCACACTGCACTGAACATAGATACCTGTTCAATCAGCTTAGGTTATTAGCTAATCAAGGCAGCATTGAAACTGTTAGCATCTGATAACAGGGGTGCTCCAGATCCTTGTCATCCCTGTGGGAACTGGGTCCCATTACGTTTATGGCGTTCTATTGGTCGATCACAAACTACCAATTGATCTAGACAGAATTGTGGGTCGATCTCATGCCATGAAAAAAAGAAAAACAGAAGATGAATGATGGGATATCACTTGAACGAAATTCAGGGCAGCCAGCCTGACATCTGGTCTTTTTTTGACACATGGTCACCACTCCATGCATGAAAACTCGAGCAAGCCAGTGAGTCGCCTAGTTGGCCTATAATTTATTTATTCTAAACGTAGGAAAACGTATCAAAATAAGTTGCCATGCTGGAACAAGTAAGAAGCCGAAAACTTAACACCTCTGTACGGAATGGGAGGAGGACTTTTTCAGGATGTAATATTCCAAGTGTGTTTGCCTCATCTGTCAGTTTACCAAGCTGAAGCAAGCTGAAAAAGCACAGGAACCCCTGCAGTGGGTTTAAGGATAATAAATGATAAAATACATGTGTACCTCGCTGCTACAAGAAGTGTCCTTCCTCAATTTCTGTTTGGATTTGGACTCAACCTTAATGTAATCAACAACTGTGGGAGTCATTCGTAATGTCAAGTTGTTTTTTTTGTCGAGTACAACCAATACATTTGTACTTGATTAGGACACTTGATGTTATTGGTCCTTTCCTCACATAGCTCCTCTAATTATGATAATGTCACCGTTCTGCAACATTATAATGTGGCGCCAAAGCTCTGTTATAACAAAAATAAATCAGTGGTTCAAAAACTTTATCAGAAAAGCCGCAAGCAGCAATTTGATACTGTTGCAAAATATGACAGACGGCTTGGTTTCAAATTCCACTGATATCATGTGAATCTACTTAAGTTAGAGCCAGGGAAGATCTGCTAATGCAGCGGGCTCTTCAACCTTCGTGGCTTATCTGCAGCCCTCTGCTCCGTTTATTATGGACAATGGATATGGCCTGGGAGGGGGGGGGGGGTCCCCTCAGCCAACTGGATCTACTGCACTGTTAATCTGATCAGATATGGCTGGAAAGAATGTATTGTTGACCGAAGTTCTCCTTTCCCGGCTATTTACAACATTTTCAAACATTTATTCCCTCAACTGCCCTATCGATTGGGCATAACCTCACCAGTTCCCAGTCCATGAACCTACATCTCACCTAAATATTGCACATGAAGGTGTTATCCATAATCTGAAATCAGTCCCAATCTACATGACAAGGTGTGTGCCCATCTTTTTGGCTAGGCTAACATGTACAATGGCCATGACAGGTCATCTTGGCCTGGTTGACTTGCCTGGACAACCACTATACACTTCCGTCCCCACCATCAGGGCTGTTTCTTCAGTGATATTTGAAAAGAATTCATAGTAAGCATTCATTCATTCCTTCATACAGTCATGGATTCATTGTCTTCACTGCCCAACCTGCCCACAGGGGCGGGGCTGAAGACAAGCCCAGATGACATGGTGAGAAAAGCAGGATTTAAACTTGTCAATCATAGGGCCACACACACAGACTTCCAGCCATTCACTCTCTCATTCAAACCTGTGAATATTTTCATGTCTTCAATTTACCTACTGACTGTTTTTGGACTGTTGGAGGAAGTCAAACAAACCACAACGAACCCATGCAGTCAGAGAACCCAACCAGGAACATACAGAACATGCGTCACAGTGAAATGAGTGGTAGTTGGAATTGAACCTGCAACCACTCTATTGAAATGTATGAAAGACTCCGGTGAGTGGGACCATGTCCCAATCACTGTTGGTACAGCACCCACTGAAATAACTCACAACCCCAAGAGTATGGGAACTTGGACTCTTTATCAAATGTATGCAATTGAAATTGTTCTTCTGTCAGGCTGCTGTTGTCACCGCCATCGTACAAATGGAAAAAAACAAACAAACTGCTGAATGAACTGCTGTCATGAATGAATGACAAATGAAGCTGCAGAACTTAAATTCTCACTGCTTCAGTTTACCTGTAGAGAAAATTGGCATCTTGTCAATGTTATTCCTTTGCAAAAGTATCGAATTTGCTTTATGATTTAAAGTCTCTCAAGCATGCCACGGCAGTTTTTTTAAAAATTACATCTTGTTGAAAATGAAGTCAATTTCAGGTGAAATAAAAAAAAAAAAAAAAAACATTTTAGAGATTCGGACAGGTTTTATTTTTCTAAGAATTTATTTATCTCATCTTTGCAAACTTACAACCCGAAATATACTAACAGTTAATGTAAAACCAACAGTCAAAGCAGGAAAGTTAGTTTTCAATTTTACTTATGTATTACTTTTAAGTATCCTACATTTTTTCTGCACTTTTAAAGGAACAAGGCTGACCGTGTCAATTTTGTCTGGGCTGATTCGATTCTGCTCATCGTTACCAGATGCATGTGTGAGTGCATGTGTATGCATGCGAGTTCTTTGTGTCTGTGTCCCAGTCCAGCCGGCCTGATTTCTAACTAACCTGATTGAAGCAGCCTTATCTAGTTGGATGGCACTGTGTTGGTTTGCCTTTGTGTGTGTGTGTGTGTGTGTGTGTGTGTGTGGGGCAAAGGCCCAGTATCTGTGTTTCCGTGGTCTCTGCATCACTGGCTAAGACCGGCTCTTAAAACAACAGACAGGGGTGTGGATTGAACAAAGCTGAAGCTCCCGGCCGGAGGTGAGAGCGGGGAATGCAAACCAACAGGTACACTGATAAAATATTCTTCTTATTCCGGGACAATAGCACAGTAGTATAATCCAATTATGTGCTACTCATCTAAAATATTCAACGCTAGCGTAGTAATGGTAAATTTTCACCCCAAGCGTCTCTTGCTAACTGTGATACCCTCTCTTATTTCAAACTACTACACTACTGTTTGACGAAATACAGAGAAAAGTTAAGGTTCTGGAGGCGCGGTGCAGCTGTTCGAGTGGTCATCCTTGGAAATGAACATTCCTGGTTTGAGTCACGACTTCTGCTAGCCGGTCCAAGTGTTGTTGAGCATGACAGTGAAGTGCTAAGTGGCTGCCAACTGCTTATGGTTCTTTCATGATGGGTTAGGTGCTGAGAAAAATCTCCTGCATGGCAATTATTAACATATGATTAAATTCAATGAACATATAAAAAGCCTATCAAAATGACTCGATGAGTGTGTGTTACATTAGCTAGCCAAGGATGCATTGAAATCATTCATGATACCCATTAGCCATAGCCGCCACACTCCCAGCGGATGCTTTAAGTAATGACGCTCCACACTCTCACTCCCAAACCTGAGTCAGATACCATCATGTTCAGGCATGCCTTTCTCATCGTTTTTTGTCGAACCTGGAGCATAATTTTTCAACCAATCTGGAGAAGTCAGTGAAGGAAAGTGATTTCTCATTTAGAACAGACAGATGTGGAAAATTCAAATTCCACTTTTAGTTTGGTTCGGTTCTGGTATACATCGAAATGTTGACCAAGACATGATGCTCCAGGTTCATGGAAAAAAATGATGAGAAAGGGGTGTCTAATGCATCGTTATGGGAATGAGAACGTTTACAATGATGCATTGACATCCATGACCTCACCTTCTATCCATCCATTATCTACTGCTTATCCTACTTAGGGTCACGTGGGATGCTGGAGCCTATCCCAGCTGCCAACGGGCAAGAGTTGGGGTACACCCTGGACTGGCCGCCAGTCAATTCCAGGGCCACATATAGGCAGACGGACAGCAATTCACTCTCTCGTTCACACATCTGGGCAATTTTTCCATCCGTCCATCCATCCATCTCCAGAGTTGGGTCGCCTGGGCAGCAGCCGGAGCAGAGAGACCCAAACTTTCGTCTCCCCAGCCTAATTTGCTGGCTCTTCTGCGGAGGCGCTCCCAGGCCAGCCTAGAGACATAGTCTCTCCAGCGTGTCCTGGGTCTTCCCTGTGGCCTCCTCCCAGATGGACATGCCCGCACTACCTTCCCCTGGGAGGCGTCCAGGAGGCATCCTGACCAGATGCCCGAGCCAAATCATCCGACTCCTCTCTATGCGGAGGAGCAGAGGCTCCACTCTGAGTTCGTCCCGGATGGCTGAATTTTTCCAATTAACCCTTTTGAACTCTGGGAGGAAACCCACGCAGACATGGGGAGAACATGAAAACTTCACACAGATTCCCCGTCGGAATCAAACCAGGGTCCTGCATGCTGTGAAGCAGAAGTGCATACCACTGTGCCACCACGCAGCCCCACCTCCTTCTCCTTCGTCTTAATATTTTTTTTTTACACCAAAAGTTCTCCTAAACCTCCACACGTTCAAACGGCTTAATTTCAGTGAAATGAGAGCTGGCAGGTAGTCACAGAGAGGAAACGAGAGTAAGGGTGGACCTCAGCCCTGATGTCACAAGCTCCATTGTCATCAAACCAAACTTTCATGGCAGCTCATTAGAAGTTCCAAATCAAAGGTACTTGAGTCTGTGTACCCCTCACCCCCCCCCCCCCCCCCCCCACCCCCCCCCCCCCCCCCCCCCCCCCACCCCAGCCCCCTC
>CAAKHD010004588.1:69623-93804 GCA_901007705.1 Fistularia tabacaria
CACCACCCAACCTTTCTCCCGCCCCACTAAAAGACTCCAAAAAAAGGGATTGAGTTTTGTTCCCCCCCCCCCCCCCCGCCCTCAATAGACAGTACTCAGCGCTGCACCTGAAGCTAATGAACTGATCCTTGGTACGATCTATCCATCTGAAATCAAATTTATATCATATATATGCTGCCAGTATGGAGGGCAAACATACTCATCAGAGATTATTGATTATTTTCTTGCCGCCGGTCTCAAAATGAAAGACTCACCAAGTGCTGCTGTAGAGATGGTTGCATATAACAAAGGTCATTGTGTGTCTGTGTGTCAACTGATCTCACATGACTTTATGATTTGTGCTTTTTATTTTGGGCTCATAGTCTGCTTTCAGACGGGCAAAAAAAGGATTTTCCCCAATAAGCCTCCAGTAATCTGGCGTCTGATTTCCATTTTTATGTTTCCCATTTCCAGCCCCATAAATGACAAAATAACGTATTTCTGTCAGTAATGAAAGGAGTGATAGACAGAACAACAAGACATCATCATCCAAATGTGAACACGTGTTTAGCAGCTGATAAATAAACCACTCTCGAAAAGTGCCATTTATCTTTTCATTTTCTAACCCTCGCTTCACTAGACAGTGGTGAAGCAAACTGAGATTTGAGATCTTTTCAGTGTCTGCGATGACAGCTGATGGGTCCATTTCCAACCCCAGAACTTCAATTAACTTTTTGAAGCGTGGATAAACTTTAGGGACAGAAATGATGCTGCAGCTCCACCCTTGAAGTTTAACTCTGGTGTTGTGTTCATTTTGTGCTGAACAATTTTGTATTCCTGGTCAGAAACTGTAATTACTGTTTTCTTTAGTTTTTTTGATTTATCTTATTTATTTTATGTGTTTCATATTCTTCTGTTTTCATGTGTGTGTTATGCACTTTGGCCAACTTTGGTTGTTTTTAAAGTGCTTAAGAAACAAAGTTGAGTTGAGAAATGATAGAATATATAAATACACTGTATCACTACTTGTTGAGTTATATGTTCAAATTTAATGTAATTTGAACGTTCTTGTAAATATTGCAAGATTTTAATTACTAAATGTATTTAGCGCCCTGTGTTCCTCATTGATCCGATCTTCTACTCCTTAAAGCAGGTTCTGAAAAAGCATAATTTCTGTGTTTTTTTGAGTAGATGAAATAATCAGATGACATATGGTTTACTGCTTATGACCGAGTACTTTGGGTCAAAGTTATCTTGGACGTTTGCCTTGAAATCTTTGATTTAAGTGACACAGCAACCTGAGTACAGCTGTCCTCTTCGCCGCCATTTTCTCTCGTTGCGCTACATTGGTGACCCCGAAATTGGTTGGTGCCAAACATGTCTGACTCGGATGAAGTTCGCGACTCCACTTCAGCCAGGTTGCCCCAGCTCGCTCAGCCGGCTCAGCCCACTGCGGCTGTCCAGCTGCCGGAGTTCTGGTAGAGCTGCCTGGCCTCCTGGTTTCAGCATGTGGAAGCGCTTGCCACCCGCAGCAAAGTAGATTTGCCGCCCTCAAGAGACGTCTGCTCCGGAGGTACCGCCTGTCTGACACAGAAAGGATGGAGAGGCTTCTGTAACTGTCCGGTTTGGGCGACAGGTGGACCTGATGGACAAAATGCAGTTGCTTCTGGGATCCGACGATGGTGGGTTCTTTGCGTCACACGTTTTCCTGCGCAAGTTCCTTCCTCAAGTGCGCACGGCCTTGGCTAACTCCCGGTGTCTGGCTGCCGGCTACTGCCGAGGTTTGGTGGAGGAGATCGCCCGCATGCTGCTGGCAACCATGGCCACTACCCCATCCCCCACATTTAGGATGTCCCCGTGCCCTGGTCCGCGCCACCATTTACTCCAAATCTTGACCTCCCAGTAGAGGATTCTTAGGCTTTTCTGTTTTTTCCCTGTCAACTCCTGGTCTTCGCTGTCTCTCACAGATCTTTTCATAAGAATATCAGAGAGAAGGGCACAATTGTGCCCTTCCATGCTCAGGCCTGGCGGTGATGCATTCAGTTAGCAGGCAGGGCTAAATGTCTCTGGCTGTGCCTGTGGATGTGGTTTCCCAAGAACTCCCACACTAAACTTGAAGTCAAGAAACTTGAGGGGTCTTTTTTTTTTTTTTAGATGAGAAATGAATTTCAAAAAGTGAAGTGACAATGAAACATAAGCACTTGGACTCGGTCAATGAAGTCAGGCCTCTGCCGATACACCGTCATTTTGACCTCAGTTCTTTGTTTATTTCATCAATTTCTTTATTTCCTCCTTTTATTCCACTTCCGAAAAAACAGCAAGTGACTATACCATTGCATCTGTGAGGAGGAGTAAAATCATAAGGCTTTCTGTCACAAAAATATATTTCATCACAATGTTCATATCGTTTATTAAATCCCATTACCCAGCAAAGTAATCTGAGGAGCCTCTCCCATCCCGGAACAATGATGTTCAGAGATCTTTGGGAGCAAATGAGCCCAAATTTCCTGCCAATTAGCTTCTGGTAAGAATGCTCCACAATAGCTTTGCACCTGTGGATGGCGAATAAAGCAATCTGATTGCACACTTATTCAGAGTGTAGGGCTGGAGTGCTGTCAAGCTTCCTGATTGTGTAGCCGGAGAGGCTGAAGGCCCTGATTGTACGG
The DNA here is from genome assembly GCA_901007705.1 of Fistularia tabacaria. Classification (NCBI taxonomy): domain Eukaryota; kingdom Metazoa; phylum Chordata; class Actinopteri; order Syngnathiformes; family Fistulariidae; genus Fistularia; species Fistularia tabacaria. The sequence goes on from CAAKHD010004588.1 coordinate 72,269, forward strand.
AAGCATGGAACAGAGTGTTCTGCATTGCGGGCTGACTTGTGTTCCTCGGAACGCACGGAGCACGACAGTACGTCACCCAAACTGGGATGGCTGTCTCTCACTGGTTTGTGTTGTCCGTCCAGCTGAGACTCAACGCGCCATATCTGAAATTAGACATGGTTTGATCAACGCGCGACTTGGAGTAGATCGTCCTGACTGGAGCGGTGACCATCAGGCCGGGCAGAGTGGCCAATACAAACACACAAACACGGTCACACTTGTCTCCTCCAATAAACAGCACAGGGCTTCAAGTTATGCAAAATCCACTCGCATCAGAAGTCCTGCATAAAGAGGGAGATGAGAGCCTCAGGTGCCCAGACAGGATGTAATAGAACCAGGATGAATACTTTTGTCTTGAAAGTGTTTGAGCTGAGACTGTAAGAATGCTATTGAAAGCCTGCAGATGGATTAGCGTAGCAAGCTAACCAATTAAGATAATTCTTAACTCCTTTTGGAATTTCCCACTTCCCAAAATTTGGAGGAGGAGCAAGGCTGCCTCATGGCGTAGAAAGGAGCAAGTGGGTGTAGGTTGGCTAGCTTAGCATGCTACATGAGGGGCAAGGCAACAACAGAGTGGCTACTGCACACACAGTCTTTGAACGCATCAATCCTGCTCTTTTAGCTTGAAGACAGCCAAAAGAAAATATGCACGTATGATGTGATGTGATATGATATGATATGATATGATATGATATGATATGATATGATATGATATGATATGATATGATATGATTTTCAGAGCATGTTGATCTGCCAGTAACCGACACATGTTGCACACACACACGCAAACTCACTCGAGACCACCATCCTTGTGTGACTCGGTGTCCTCGAATGAGGACAGTTGATTTTGTTTTCTTTGTGCCTTGTACTTAATTTAATGTAGCGCTGACTTGCAAAGAATTTTTGGGCCCATGCAGCAAAGTCAGAAGATTCCAGTCAGCGTTATGAACTATATGGAGTCATTTTGCCAAAGTTCAGTGTTCCCAAACTTTGAATTCAAAGGCAACATTAATATTGAATATGCCTTGTTGTCAAGTGTTGCCCAAAGAGTAAAGGATTCATCATTCAAGGGTAAAATACTGGCGAGGCCAGTCTTGGCGCCGATGTGTCATCGTCATGCAGGGAGACCATCTGAATGTTATTATGCCGTCTGATTTGAGTGCCAACTTCAAGGGCATTCTACTTCGCCCAGATGGCTATTGAAGTTCAGTGTAGCTCTCCAACAGACCCAAACAACATTTCATTTATAGAAGAAAAAAAATCACCGTAAATAGATTTACTTCATTTACTTAATGCTGAGTGCTCACATTCTCCATTCAGCTGGGTATAATGTTTCTGATGAGGTTATCCACTGCATCAAGATAATCACAATTTTCTGGCTCCCTCGGAAGGAGACGTCGATGAAGTGGGCACCGGCCTCACTTCCTCTACCTACTGGGCGAGAGCCTCGTATCAAGAGCACACAGACATACAAACTCACTCAAGACCAGAATTTCAATGTTCCCCATTGGTTATCAAATGAAGTCTTCTGCCCCTCGGCAGTCTGGCTCACCAGCTGCGTCATCTAACGAAATCTTTTAAACTTGAAATTCAATGACTTTTCCGAAAGTGAGCCTACCAATAGAAAAAGTCTTATATCTTTTTGTTTATATTTCCATTAAAGCTTTGACCCCTCTGTTAAAATCACCTTCAAAGCAAGTACAGGTGTCAGGTCACTTTTCCACAGCCCCACACTTGACTCATTCACAGACAAAGCACACACACAAAAGAAGAGATAGGGTGAGAGAGACGAAGAGATTGGCATGGGTGCTTCTGATTGATGTTAGGAAAAACTGCAACTTTCTCAAGTAGGTGCAGGATCAGACACAAAAAGTCATCTTTGTTGTCAATTTCCTCACATGTACTAGACATACAGAGGAATCGAGAAGATGTTTCTCCCTATCCCACCGTGAAATAGAATTGACAGATAACAATAGTAGAGTGCACAAGAAGAGTAAAGTGCAGAGTAAACATTAAACAATAAACATTAAACTATGATGTATAAAGTGCACGCAGATCCAATCCACTGGTACTGAGGTGAAAGGATGATGGAGATTTAACAGCCTACAAACTGAAATGTACAAATATATGTAATTTGAATGTAAAGAGTAGCAGCATAGGTTCTTGTACAGTTCAGTGCAAAAACAAGTCAGTAAGTCATTCCATACAATAGCAGTATGATGACAGCGGTTGAGAAAATGAACTGGATTTCCATCCATCCATCCATCCGTCCATCCGTTCACCCGTCCATCCATCCATCCATCCATCCATCCATCCATCCATCCATCCATCCATCCATCCATCCATCCATCCATCCATCCATCCATCCGTCCATCCGTTCATCCGTCCATCCATCCATCCATCCATCCATCCAATCATCGTCTGCCGCTTACCCTGCACTCTGGGTTTGGGGGAATGCTGGAGCTGATCCGTGCTGTCATTGGGGGCGATGTTCCCAATTTTTTCCAATTAACCTGCATGTTTTTGGACTGTTAGAGGAAACCGGAGTACCTGGAGAAAACCCACGTAGACATCAAACCAGGGTCCTTCATGCTGTGAGGCGGAAGCGCTAACCACTGCGCCACTATGCTGCCTTGAACTGCATTTAAAGGCATTAGAAAATAGATAAATAAACCAGGGTCCTTACATAGTATGTAATACAATAACAGCATGATGGATTTTATTGTAACTGTACAAAAATAGCAGGTGTGCAAAGTGCAAAATAGTGCAGAAAACTGCAGGGTCCAGTGTTTTGGGGGCTGGAGGGGGCAGAGAGGAGGGAATGTGAGAGTGAGGAGAAAGTTTGACATCCTGACAGCCTGGTGTAGGAAGCTGTTGGTGAGTCCAGTGGAGCAGGCATGGAGACTCCAGTACCTTCTCCCAGAAGGCAGGAGGCTGGACAGACTGTGTGCGGTGGCTCAAGTCGCACAAGTTTGAATAATTTAATCTAAAATAAACATCTCTTGAAGATATTGTTCACGAATGGGGATTGCAATCACAGTCTACAGAGGTACAGCAGTTGACTACCCACAGGTCTTGCTGAAGCCAGGAGGGCAACTTTCTCAGCCCAACAGCTCATAGACCAGATTTTTTTTTTATAACCAAGAGGAACAAGAAAACAGGAATATTGAAATAAAAGTGGATGGTATTCACAGACTAAATTCAGTATTTTACACTGTGAAATGAGAGAACAAGAGTGTGATGGATAAGTTGTTTCTCCATGAAAAAAGATTTGTGGTAAAAATGCAATTAAGATGCTTAATTTCAGAGCTTAATTGGAGGCGGGTCATATTTGACCCTTTAGACCCCCATTGGTTGCAGGAAGTTACGACGGCACAAGGGTTAATCAACGTGATGACAAGTCCCGTAACTCGACTTTTTTTCCCAAATCTACTCAAAGATCAGGGAGTAATAACTGGAAAAAGAAACAATCAAAAAAATAAAACAGAAAAGTATTTAAAAGTTACAAGGATGTTAAGAATGTTAAGAATCAATAGGAGACTCCTGCAGGCAAACAAATTACTGGAAAAATCTCAAGAATCGATCATTTAATCATTTAAAAGACAGCGATCCAGTATGAATCTCCTGCCCTCAGCATTAGCTCGGTGGCTCGTCAGCCTCCTCGCACAGATGACAAAGTACTTCGAGAAATAAACATACGTTTTCCTGCAGAAACCCATCTCCGTAATCAAAGTGACAGTTTTGATTCATCATCTGTGGGATGCGCTGCAGCGGATACGCCTGTTTCATATATCCCTGTCACATGTTTCTTTATTTATTTCTACGTGTTCATTTACGTGGCTTCAATTCTTGTTGCTTCCCCTTGTACACTCAGTTGAGTAAATGGTCAAAAAAAGCAATTTATTAAATGTCACGCAATTTGGCGCAATGAAAAGGAGACAGCTCAGGCAGCATAATTAGCCGGCACGCCGAAACAGTTGCTTTTTCCTTTCTCTTCCTCTTCTGAATGTCTGCAGCCGTGTGATTATCAAATGTTTTCATGTCTAGCGAGAGTGTGTGTATGTGTGCGTGTGCGTGTGTGTGCGTGTGTGCGTGTGTGTGTGTGCGTGTGTGTGTGTTGGCGGGGGTGTTGACTGACAGATCCGAGTGGATCCTATGGAAACTGACAGCCGAGACCTGTCTTTTCTCCTTTCTTTGAAAACAATGCAGAAAAAATATGGGAATTATTCTCCAAAGCCGCCGAAGAAAGAACAAGAGAAAGAGAGAGCCAGAGCGCAGATTGGATTCACGGAAATGAGTTTGGGCCTTTTCTTATGCGGTCTCAATATTAATAACTCCGAAGAGAAGGAGCTTGAATACTAATACGATGCTTGCCAAGAGAATGTTGCGATGTCCTTATGCGAAGCCCCCCCCCCCCGCCGAAAAAAATCTATTTATCCTGAAAATGATATTCATAAGAGATGTGCTTCACACACACAAACACACGCGTTGACCTACTTAGAGATGCATCTCTCTGGTGTGAAGAATGAGGTCCAGTCGAGCGCAACGCTCTATTTTATTTCAGCGACAGCATGCCTTTAAATGGCTGTAAATCCATGAGTGGCTCATTGGGAGACCCTCTCGTTAGCCCACTTTCCTACCCTGTTCATCCGTAAAGTGGACCTCCGTCACTCCGTGCGTTCATCTTTATTTCACTCACCTCCATCCAACTTGCGTCCCTCCGCCAAAAACTAGCCCCAGATGTCTGTTTTAGTTTGACGCCAGTTCAGAGGCTGGACACGCAGGCATGGAGATTGATGCCGTGTCTGGGAGGGGTGGGGGGTGGGCCGGAGATGCGTCGAATAGCAAAACACTGCTGTCGACTTCATCGCTCCTGAGATTGTTTATGTATTTGTACAGTTTTATCTTCGCCTTTGGCTCTCCAGACTCCGGACGGACGTCTCCGGGTTTTACTTCTTCACCTGGCTTCTTATGTGATCACTTCAGGCTATATTTTTGTCCCATTCAAGGTGGAGGTTAGCATTTTGATGATGGAACACCCAAATTTGACAGAACACTGAAGAGGAGTGCTTTGTGTACTTGTATCAGACATCAAATATTAAATCTCTTATCTCGACAAACATCTGAGGTGTCACTTCTTCCAAAGTCTTTAAAAGATCATTCTGAAAAGTGCAGATTCCCTTTGTTTCTACATGCTTCTTGCAAAGGTCATACCTTTGTTCAGGATTGTCTCACTCTAGCTGAGGAGGGCCCAATATGTCGGTTGCGATCAACTGATTGATCACGATCTACTGGTCGATCACAAAGCTTTTGGTAGATGATGGGCTATCATCTATCTGCACAATGCCACTGGTCACTCAACTGACATCAAGGGCAGCCATTCAGACATCTACGGACTGAAAAAAATGAATTCAAAAAGTTACCCCGCCGCTACGTTAAGCATCCTTCCTCAAGCTCTGTTTGGAGTCAACAACATCCTTAATGTCGAGGACAAGTAATTTTTTCTTGAGTACAAGTATTTTTCTAAAACCAGTAAATTGGGTATTTTATGAGGACACTTAAAGTTGTTGGTGGTTTCCTCACATAACTCCCGGAATTACCTTGAGGTCACAGTTTTGCAACGTTATAGTTTGGTGCCAAAGCTCTGAAAAAGCAAAAATAAGTCAGTCGTTTGAAAATGTTATCAGAAATAGCCACAAGCCTCATGTTGACATTGTTGCTAAATATGATGCAGACTTTGTTTCTAATCCCGCTGATATTGTTATGTGAATACTTAAGTGAGTCAGAGAAGATCTGCTAAGGCAGCTGGCTCTGCAGCCATTAATTATGGAAAATGGACATCTTTATTGTTAGTGGATCATTTTCACTTGGTTATTTATAAGTAGCTCGCTGGCTGTAGTGAGTGCGGTGCTCTAGTTTATAATAAATGCTTAACAACAACATGAGCACTCCATAGAAATCAAGTCATTCTCTGCACCATGACAATGAGCGGGCTGATGTGCAACTCCACAGCCTGAACACCAAAACCAACCTGCGAGCCATGGCTGATATGTAAACACGGGCAGACAGCAGGGGAAGATGGCAGACAGCATCATATGTCTGTGCCGCCACGTCCCACAAAAACACGAGTCCCGCGCGCCGAGGTTGGCAGGATGCGGAGGTGTATACATCTTTGCTAGCATGCCGGTCGGCCCTCTCCTGCCAAACATTGAAGGCCAAATTCAAGTGATCCGGTCGCTGTCAAGGCTGCCAGTCTGGAGGGCGGTGAAAAAACAAAACAGTGGCGGAAGCTCCGTGCAGCTGCACACCATGGAGATGATGACATGAGATTTACGCAGCGATGAAGGCTCCTCTTCCCCGGTGTAATATCTCCGTGCCGGATATTGGCTTTGTGTCCATTGTGCCAGAAGCGGGCGGCCCCATTGTTCCTTAAACACTGGTCCCTTCAAATTCTTAATAAATAGATATTGAGATCTAAACTGTAATATGAGCCCAAAGCTCAATATAGTATAAAATTTAATACAAAGCTCAGTATATTGTTATTTTCTTTCCATGATAATATCCTTCACGCTATCCCATGATCTGGAGAAAATGCTGAATAAACGTGAGGTCTGCTGCAGATATCGATACCTGGTATTCAAAAAGACGGATGTAGCCACGTATCTCATTTTTCCTTGTCAGGGCTTTGCTCATGTCGGCAGATTCAAGGGATTTTACCGTGAGACAGCGGCTTCACCAAGCGAAAGTGTCTTTTGCATGAATCCGTGTCTTCATCTGAAGGCGGTGCTCAATCATATCGACGGTGTCCTCCGGTATCCGTTTTTTATCACCACGATTTTAACGGTCGTGCATCTCGTCCTTAATCTGACTTTGTACGGACGCAATCATTTTGCCGAGGAATTTCTGAAGGAATTTTGTCTGAAGCTCTGGGAGCAAGTCAGAAAAGAATTAATAAAGAAATAAAAAACACTCCATAAAATCGGCAACGGAATGACGCTAAAAACCAGTGACAAAAACAGAGAAAGTAGCAAAACAATTTGGAAGAAAATCGTGTTTGGTTAACTTTGAGGTGAGGTCATATGACCTAATCGAATATTCCTAAATGATATAGAAATTGAGTGAAGAGCTGCTGAATATCCCATTACCTGTTTTTCATGTTGCCCTGCTGCCAGCGTTACATAACAAATTGTCCATTTAACTTAATAACAGCAGTTCCCTCTGCAAGCTAATGCAATTAGCAGGGCTTCTGTATAAAGAAACAAAACAAAACAAAACAAAACAAAAAGTCAGAAAGGAGCAAACAGATATGAATATCTGTATTATTTTTGGTCAAAAGCGGTCAAACAAAACATTTACCTGCAGGCTGAGGCCGACTTCTAGGATTGATGTTTGCTGTGGATATTGGTGTGGCAGCAGGGCGGCGGCGCGTCGGGGCGGCACGTTAGAGTCTGAGGGAGGAGTGAAAGTCTGAAGTTGTGGAGATTCAGGAAAACAGACCGAGATTGTTTTTCGTTCAGGATACGGAGCCTCGATAATATCAGCGCCGTCACTCAAGAATATATCCACCTTCATAACTTTGTCCAATTACCTGGAGAGACACAGAAGTGGAGGTAAATATCCTGAGCCTCCTCACAGACTTGAAACAGTTTATAAACCGTTTGTGCCTCATTTCCGTAGATTTGTATCTCTCGGTGAATGATTGGACCGAGCCTCGCTTTGCCCCAGGCTTTATTTCATTCCTCTCACTTCATTCTAATATACTTGGTGGGAGAAAACAGGAGATAATTAAAAATCCCACCCGAATAAACTCTATTAAGTGAAGACAAAGTTGCAGATAAGAAACAATAACTTTTACAATTTCAATCTGAAACAGGACTCCCTGAAAACTTCAAGGTGCCCTTCCGCAGCCCTGAACAGGCCCCAAAAGAACCCCAAGCATATCTGTAGCTTGATGTTCGTTTTATGTTCTACTAGATGCCATCAGACAAAGATCAAGGTATGAAACAGTGACAGGAAATGGTCGGCAGCTGAACCAATCAAAGGCCAGAATCAGGGATATGCCAGGAGACTAAGTTTTGTTAGTCCAGGTCTAATTGCATTTCAAGAATCTAAAAAAAGTTGCAGGTGGGACAGTGGCGCAGTTGTTAAGACTTCCACCTCACAGCAAGAAGCTTCCTGGGGCCCCGAACCAGGGGCCTTCCTCCATTGAATTTCACAGTGTTCACCATGTTCTTCACCGTGTCCATGTGGAGTTCCTCTCCAGTTTCCTCCAACAGTCTGCAGACAGCAGTTTGTTTATTGATGACCCTAAATTGCCCAGACGTGTGATTGAGTGAGTGAGTGGTTGCTCGTCTCTGTATGATGTGTGCATGAGCGAGTGCACGGTTGTATGTCTCTATTTGTGGCCCTTTGATCAGCTCGTGATTGGTCCAGGGTGTTTCCCACCTCTCAACCAATGACAGCTGGGATAGGCTCCAGCAACCCCCAGAACCCTGGTCTGGAGTTGGCAGTATACATAATAAATGAATGAATGAATAAATGCTGGGCCAAGGCAGTAACCAGTGACAGGAAATGGTCAGCAGCTGCACCAATTACAGACCAGAATCAGGGGTGTGCCCAGGAACTAACTTCGTTTTGTTGGTCTGCATCTGAAAATACATTTTAAAGATCTAAAAATAGTTGTGGGTGGCACAGTGATGCGGCGGTTGGCGCCCGAGCCTCTCAGTAAGTAGGTCCTTGGTTTGATTCTGACAGGGATCAGCTTTCAGTGTGGAGTTTGCATCTTCTCCCACAGTTTATGTGGCTGTTCAATGAATTAATGAAAAAAAATTTGTTGTAAGATGTCATCAGGAGCTGATTGCTAGTCTGGGCAGCAGCATCTCATGTCCTCGTTACACAGAGCCACAACATGGACGATGTCCAGCGGTGTCTGCATCATTTAAAGCAGGGGTGTCCAAACTTTTTGCAAAGAGGGCCTTTTTTGGTGAGGTGAAAATGTGTGAGGGCCGACCATTCAACCTGACATTCATTGAACCATTAACACTAAATGCAATGCAATCTTTTTATTGCAAATTTGATACTTTTCATATCTTGAGACAGAACGCAAATCTCATTTTTTTTACCCAAATCACTCTGTCTTTTTCTTATTTGAATATGACATAAAATGAGGAAAAAGCCTATCTGGCAAAAAAAAAAAAAACTTTCAGAAAGATGAAACGTATCCAGGTTCATTTGAAACATTACATATTATTCACTATTGATTGCTCACTATGAACTTCTTAATTCAAAACATGTGAACAGGAAAATAACACAGTGACTTTTGATTTTATGACAGAGGCTGCGGGCCGGCGTAAATTTGAACGCAGTTACTTCCGTGTAGACGTCAGTCAAACTGGTGACGTTGTGTTGAGAAACCAAACACGTTTTCAAGGCAGATACATAAATAGATACAAGGATGCACACGGGTCAGCAAAGTTCCCAACCTGAGTAATGTGATCCCATAAAACACCCTGAAGTCAAGTGCAATCAGAGGAGTCTTCCATATTGAAAGGTAAAAAGCCACAAAATTGAGAGAGTGGACGTAACAAAAGAGCGTGCGCTTGAATCCTCGCGGCGCCAACGCTCCCAAACAAATGTTGCATTATGGCGAACTCTACGGCACGCCCACAAGCATGTTCGCCTGCAATCTTTGAATTTTAAGTCGGGCTCTGCCTGGTTTGATAGCGGGATGACTGCCGTAAAGTTGAACCGCCGCAGCAAGTCAAGGACAACATAGGACCCACTGGTTATCTAATGCCACTGTTGAACGTGTGCATCAAGAACTTCAAAATGCACTTTGAATGTGCTCACTAGCCACTTGGTCATTCCAAACGAAATAAAAAAACAAAATGAAACCAATTTTATTTCATATTTCACCATGATTCGGTTTTAATGATTTGAAACTCTACCTTCTTTCCCTCACGCCTTCGAATGACCCTTTTCATGAATCCTTCTGCCATCCTCTTCATCCCTGCTGTGCCGTGTTTGTCACCTTCCCTCCAAGAATGGATGGGATCACCCAGCTGATCCCGGTGCCTGCTGAGCCGGGCCTGCCGGCCCCGGCCCGGCAAAAAGTCTATTTCAGGATCGCAAGGTCTGCAAGGCGTTTGTTGTTCAGACTGTCTGAGCTGTTGCTCGTCCATGAAACACCTTTTTGGTCTGAGGAACGGATTTGGCTTCACCCCCCCCCCCCCGCCGTCTTCTGATAAATATCAGCCGCTAATTGCAGGCTGTTTATTTTCCATTGCACTGTCCTCTGAAAGTCGGCCTGCCAGCTCTGGCTTCCTGTTCGCCGGCGCTTGTAAACCAATGAGCAAAACTCAGCTTGCGTTCTCTCTCTCTCTCTCTTTTTCTCTCTCTCCATCTGTGTGTTTCATCCAGTGAAAAAGTGAGGTATCCTAAAATATTAAAATGTTTCTTTCATCTATATTTGGCAGGAGTGAATTTAATTGATCTTTTTTCCCCTCCATTTTTGGAGATGAGACATTCCCAGCTGAAGAATCTTTAATTGTCAGAGTTGCTGAAGTTCTCTTGGAACTTAACTTAGCATGATGAGAGATAGCAAGAGAGAGAGAGCAAGAGAGAGATAGCAGGAGAGAGAGGGGTCAAAGTGAAGTCCTAGATATGGACGGTAATTGGGTTTTTCAGATGTGGGTATGCCCAAAAACTGGAGAGTAAAAGGTGATCTTGACCAGAGGTGCTCACGGAGAGTTCAGGGTGAAACGGTTGGTTCCTTTATATTGAGATAAAAGGGTCGCGCAAGATTAAAACTGGAAAATTCATTGAGAAAACCTCCTTTTATTTGTTTTTTATTAACATCACACATTCCATAAACCCAACTCGATCAAGACCGACATGCCAGCCCTTTTCTTTTTATTTACTTCTGCTTGTTATTAATAGTTGAAATGACTTTCTCCTGATTCTATCGCTTGTTTGTCCTTTCAGACCCATTAAAGTGGCCCGACATATGGCGCACATTCACGCATCACTGCGTGCCATCTGCTGCCTGCAGACAAACGTCATTAATTCATGTCACCAATTATTGCAAGACTTATTTAAGACAAGACCAAAGCCAGGGTGTCACTTTTATTAGAACCACCTAACTGGCTGAAACTCAACATGAAGGTTTTTTTTAGCTCTTATTTCTGTCCGTCCCTGCCGAACACTGACCTCGCTACCGAGGCCTGCCTGACAGAATACTTTTAAATGTATTTGTTGGAATTGATTCCAGAAAAGTAAATCTCGTGGAAACATGGAAAAGGTCCCAGCGGTCTGTCCCAGGTGAAGTTCTGATTGTGTGAATCCCAATCGTTGAGGTCACCCCGGCTCTCGCTGCCCCCCTCGCTTCCTCTTGCCACAGAAACAAATTCAATCTTAATAAAAATTAAATTAATATTTAAAATGATATTTAAAAATAATTTTTCTAACAAAGTACTCAAAGCCATTTGGAAATTTCTAAGAAAGTAAGCATTCTGTTTCCATTAGTCCCTGTGTCGTTGGATAAATTGGAAAGGCCATCAATTTACTCACAAATCACAAAGGCTCGACTCCACTCTCATAACCGTTTCTGTTCGACGGGAGCTGAAACATCGTCCTGGAGCACGGGAAATAACTAAAAACTAACTTGGAAACAGTAAAACTTCATAGTTGCACGAAATCATAGAGTGTTTAGAACCAGCCGATCTCTTCTCGGCAGAATCGGCCGACTCCACATCCCCTTGTTCATGGACATCTGGACTTTAATATGCAATTCTTTTCTGCAAAGTCTTACACCTGAGGATAACAAGTACAGCAGGTTTCCGAGTTTCGTCTTCAGTCCATCTTTTACGGGGTGAACGCATGTTTTAAGTGAGATATTTCAGAATAAAAGACTGACGTTTCAGGTCAGCGTGAGAGACACAAGGGTCTGTTTCACCCCCTCCTCCCAAACAAAATCTTCCTCAAACAGTTGGAATTAAGGCTGACACTCTTCAGTCTTATCTCAGTGACTCAAATTAAAAGGTATTGTGGCGGTGAATGAAGGTAAAATATGGGAAAAGAATCTCAGTATGGAAAGGGTGAAGTGTATTTAATTTCCTCTTTGTATTGCGGTAAAAAGATCACGACTGCATAGAAGTAATAAAAGAGAATATTACAAATGTGACAGCTTACATTTGTTGCCACAAAACTGATGAGAATGTCCTGGCTGTATCCATTGTTTATGTGTGTTTGTGTGTTTTCAAGGTATTGATGGACACTGACATTGATGTTGCCTTTTTTTTTTTTCCAGTATGCGGTTTTGAAAGGAAGACCCGGAGGTGCCCGACCATATCACCGTATTGTAAGTGTCTTCATGAAGTGTGTCTGTGTAATGGACAGTGTAATGGAGGTCATTCACAGCACTACAATTCCAAATTCAAATTTTCCACTTGTTGTGTAACTTTCATGAGTGGTGTAATTATATTTACTGAACTGCCAACCCCAGCCCCCCTGGTTCCGCTCAGATGCGTGTGCATAATATGAGTTGAATCCGTAAATCCGGCAAGGCCCCGCTGCTTGACGGCCCTCGAGTCTCATCTGAGATTCAGACATTGTCCTGTTGCTTCCTTTAATGAGATCTGGAGGCGTGCAATCTAATAGTAAGCGCTGAGGCTCCAACATGGCGGCAGTAATTCGATGGAGTGAAGTCGGCGGAGATCAGACGGATGGCGGCGGCTGTCTCTGTTCGCAAGCATGGTACTAGCTGGGGGGCTGGGGGATGGTGTTGTTGTTGGTGGGGTTATGAACAGGGGTTGTCTGGAAACCTTATTTCCTGACTCATGGTTACGATGTTTGTGTCTATGATCTAGTTCTTATTGATTGACAACCACTAGCTGTCAGACCCACATGACCCTTACCTGCCTGAATGATCCAGTCACAACAGTAGTAGAGGAAAAAAGGCCTCAAGAAACAGATCGAGTCTGATGAGGTGTAAAGGCTCCGAACAAAATGATCACTAATAGTCGCACCTGCCGGGATAAACAAAAATTCCATGAAGCAGCGACCATATTCTTATTTTATTATTCATATACATTTCAAAGCTTTGCGACCCTCCCCACACTCTTATTAACCTTTCCCAAAAACACAACACTGCAGAGTAACACAAGGCGAGATGCTGAATGCATGTTATGCGCAGGAGATGCAGAGAATGATGCTAACGACGCTGAGCCAGTCAGAGCCTAGGATACAGAAGGCCGTGCTCTGGTTGGTCACCATCCGAGAAAATGCTTATTTTGTCATATGCAATAATTGAAAGAATAAATATATATTTATACATTTATACCGCACATGGCATCCGCATATCCACAGTATTATCCGCGATATAAAATCACCACTAAAGGTGAACCGTGATATGGCGTTGGACTACTGTAGATCAAAATGATTCCATTCTTTGGCTTGAGCAGGTCACGAAATGACGAAAGCAGGTATGTGCAAGCCCTCTGGGAACCCATAGGGAATGCATTGAAGTGTCTTTTTCCCCCCCCAAAAAAAAAAAAGATTTCACATGAGAGTCTCTGCGAGAGCTTGGGGCGATTGCAACCTGACTGAAAATCACTCCGAAAGTGGGCAGTTGCCCGCGGAGTGGCGTTGCACGCTGATTGGATGTTACAATCAGGGGCAGCTACAATGGTCAGAACAGCTGTAGAATGTGATTTTCAAAATTCCCTCTTCTTCTGCGCTTCGGTGGTGCGACAGCAGGATTGCCCTTATGAGCAACCCCCCGCTGCAAACGAGTGTGACGATCAGGACCAGATGCTGGTTAAATCCTTACCAAATGAAGGTAAAGGTCAAATCCCAATTTGTTGAAAAATATGATAAAATCTTGTGACACGTAGGCGCGGTGGTTAGTTCTTCCGTCTCACAGCAAGAAGGTCCCGGATTCAGTTTACACAAACTCACTGTGTCCATTTAGATTATGTGGGTATGTTTTCCCTGTGTCTGAACCGTGTTCTCCGGTTTCCTCCCACAATCCAAAAACATGCAGTTGTAGGTTTATTGGAGGCCCTAAATTGTCCAAACGTATGAAAGAGAGTGAGTGGTTTTTTGTCTCTAAATGAAGTGCAGGATAAGCAGTATAGATAATATATATATATATATATATATATATATATATATATATATATATATATATACTGTATAAATGTTCATCATCAGAATGTTTGGATGGTAATTTATTTTTGTTTGTCAACAACAGCATCACCATCGGCCATCTTTGAGATCCAGATCAAATGGTCATCATTGGATGTCATGACTGTGACATCAATAAAATCCTTCAACCAAACACAAACAGCAGCATCCGGCAGGGCTTGGATTCTTCCAACTTCTCAAATCACGACATCTATTTGATGCTTAATGGGGTCCTGTTACTTCAGCATTGAGACTCGGGTAAAAATGCATTGTTTAGCTCAGTGTCTAAAAGTATAGTAAATGTGTGACAGTGACAGATGACACTTGTTGCCGTGGTAGAATTCCTTTCAAAATTTCCTCTCATTGGACTTTCCCTTTTCAAGGGGAGAAAATCAAGGTGCTGTTGGTTGGAATGGTTCATCCATTGACTTCTTTTTGGAGCCATTTAGAGCTTTATTCTCTTGATGATCATTTGCATACGACGTCTCTCCTCCTGTACTAAATCGTCAATTTCAAGTTTTCTGAAGTGCTGTTTGTCAAACGCAATGCAGATATAATTTGGCTTCAGGTAGAAGTTGATTTGAAGGCCATTTGGAGGGACAAAGATAGAGCAGGGTCTCCAGATGGCCAAACTGTGGAACTGCAAGCACGATGTTGGTCGTTTGACTTGGAACGAAGGAGCTGCTGATGGTGGATAATTTCCTTTTCCTGAGTCATGACACCCATGTCACATGTCACAAAGTGACCTCTTAATTTTTTTTGTAAATTTTATTTGTCTTTTTTTGATCACTTTGCAGAGTCTATAAGATACAACACAAGAATAAATTACTTCATGGCTATCGGAGACATTCAGGGCTAAACTAGATGTTAGCAGTCACTACAGAGCAGTGAGCTGAATTACTGAAGTAAGGATGGGCAAAACCACCTTTTTTTCCCCTCTTTCTCATATCAATATATATGACTATCTGGGTAGGTGGGGGTTTGGGGGGTTCCATAGTGGATGCACAATAATTAGCACTGTCTGAATTGAGGTAGCGACATCACACCCACATCGCTGATGTTGTTGAAGCCCTGAGGCGTCTTTCCCAGCTGTCACCGATGATTGATGAACTGCTTCCCACCTTCACTCACCAGCAATAACTGCTGTTTGTGCCTCAGATCTGCTCACAGGTTCAGAGATATCTCAGCCCCCCCCCCAATTAGAAAGCATATTAATCATCCTTAATTCAATATGATTGAGCTGAAGGTTCCGGCGTTGCCCAGTTTCACATGTTGCCAGTGGAAAGTCATTTTTCCGCGGGCTGTATTCATCCTATCCACTTTTGTTCAACAACAATAATCCCCTGAAGGAATTGTTTCCAACTGTACTCTAATCCTCCGCTTCCCTGTGGCCAACACAAAAACAGACAAATAAACTAAAATCTCAAAAGCTTTGACCAATATATTCATGTGAAAGAAGGCTGGCCCCACTATGTGAGTGGCAATTTACCTGTTGTGCTAAAATGAATTATTTTTCCATCATTGATCAAAATTAAACATGCAAACAGAAAAAATGGCAATTAAATAAAAGCAATGTTCCCATTTTGATTAGTATTTTGGCCGCAGCTTTTGTGAGTGGCTGCTCTGCGCTTGGTCTTTATTGTGTTCAATTCCGACTTCCTAACTCCATCAGTCCTTAGGCAGACTGAAAAGTTGGTGGTATAATTTTCAATTTCACTTTAGCATAAAACTTGATACATGACTTTACACCCACTCTTGTCTGACCTCCAACAGAATTTTCCTTTTCTCACAGCAGCGTTTCAAGTTGGCTTGAAACATGACAAATTCAATACCATTTGTAGTCTTGCTTCACTTTTTGTAGTTTTGCTCAGTAATACTGTATGCTCACATGCACACACCTGCACCACCCTGGATACTCCAGTGTCTCTTGGACATACCAAAATAACAGCTTTACAACCCATTATCATCAAACTTGCCTTAATTCTAAAAACGACCTCTATTTCAACTCAGATTAGGGACTTCAGGTTGGTATATTTAGCTTGAAGTGTTGTCTTTTTCTCCAACAGCAGACTAAATATTTCCATGTAGCTTCTCCCTTCCAGTAGTGTGGATCAGAGAAGACGAATTGAGAATGAATGGTAGCTCGGGTTCCATCAAGGAAATTACAAGGGTGACACAATTTCATGTCGTCGTGTTTTCCCACCGCCACTGAACAGCAGGCTGAGACTGGTTCACTGAACAAGGCAGGAAATGAAATACTAGCACGGTGAGATTAAAACGGTCGGGTTGGGCGTTGTAGGGGGACAAGGAGTGCTTTAAGTCCCCTCTGACAGGGAAACATGGCAGAATGCTAACCATGACAATGTGACAACGGGGAAGAACGCTGTCTTTCTGAACCCGCTGCAGGAGCAACAGATTGGATTGATGGAACCATGAACTTCAGGGCCAACTCAATACAATGTCTGTGAAGCGTAGCGTGTCCGTTGTGATTAAAAAAAATCAGCTTGTTCCTCATTAAAAAGCTCATATCATTATTTTTCATGTTGATTGTTAAACACCAACCTAAAAAGAAAACTTGTGAGTGTAAACTTACCTAGTTCCTAGTTAGCAAGATTGATAATTCGACTCTCTTTGTGCAACAATTTCCCTGTCACATGGGTAGAGGGATGGGGAGGAGTGCAGCGTGGGCATCACACCCGGTGGTTTATTTGCGTCACTGCGGCGGCTGCATGATCCCCACATTGCCTGAATTCAAAGATAGAAAATACAAAGCCTTCCCCTAGATGAGCTTATGAAAAGGCGACATGTTGGGGGGTGATGAGCTGGCCTGCTTCAAATCGGCCTGGGGAGGCCCTTTTCTCCCATAATTCACCAAGCACCCCCACCCACCCAAGGCTGTCTGTCCTCTATGAGTCAAAGTGTCTTGGACACATTGCGGTCACCGCCAGCCGGAGGAGATTTGACGAGCACAAAAGGCCGAGCCCTGTTTGCCTCCATACTTCTTGGAGAGGGACGTTGATGTTCTCTGGCTCACTTCAGTTCTCTGAGACTGTTCCAGTTGTCGTCATTTATCTGAGATCGTTGCGGGTCTCTTCGGCGTCCGGTCAGCTACATGGGAAGAATTCACCAACATCTGTAAAAAAAAAGGAACACGTAAAAGAACTAGAATCTAATGCAGGGGTGTACAAACTGTTTGCAGAGAGGGCCATATTTTGTGAGGTGAAAATGTGTGAGGGCCAACCATCTTTGAACCATTAACCGTTCCTTTTGCCTCTGATTGTCTCTTGGTGTCAAATGAAACGCCTTCAGTTCTCCGTACCACAGTGTTACGACCGAGGGAAACATTAGCGAACTCTTGCTTCTTCTCAGGGCAAATTTCTTCCACCATTTTCATCACGCAGGCATTAATAAATTCACCCTCAGTAAAAGGTTTGCAGTGCTTGGCAATCAGCATTGCTACCTTCTAGCTTGCCTTTGTGGCATTTTCGCCTGATTCGCGGGCTCTTGTAAAAAGTGCTGCTGTGCCGTTAAAACAGCTTCCAGTTGCTTCAATTTTTCCCCACTTTTGTTCCCAGGTAGACTGTGTTAGTTTGTGCGTTTCGTATTTCGTATTTGGGTGAAAAAATACTCCAATTTCCACTTGTCCTGAGCGTGCCGGCCCTTGCTGTCAACTTTCCCTTTTTTAGTTACAGTCACCATTTTTGAAATGGACTAGAAAGGATCACACAATGTCCTTTGTGTGGCCACAGGTCCACTGCCATCTTCCGTGAAATATAAAGTAGCTTTTTGTACACTGTGTTTTATACTGTGGTCAACAGTGTTGGCGGCAGCACATTATTGTTTTTATGACAGAGGCAGCGGGTCTAAATTTGAACATCGGCCGCATTTGGCGTAACCTGTCAAGGGTTTTCTCTGAGTATCACTGTGTGTGCGTGTATTTGTGTATGATTGATAAGGATTTCTGCCCAGGCTGTTTATCTGTTCATTAATTTATTTAAAAGCAGCTGAGAACAGCTGATTAGTGACCACAACAATTTTTAAAAATGGCGCTCCACAGTCCGCAAGAATTGTCTGGCCATGGGATGGCTTCTACCAATCACCAACCACCCTAAAAAGACCCTGCTTTGGAGAAAGAAGCAAATCAGGATTCTAGGAACTGAGGTTCATGCACCTAGTTCCTATGGTCTCTGATTGCATGAAAAAGCAGACAAGTTCCTGAGATGGTTATGGGAACAGCAATTGTGGTCTAAATCAAGATGTTGGTGTGAGAAGATGAAATTTAATTGATTAACCCCTCTCTGCATTTAACCCAACCATGAGCAATTGGCAACCATCTAGCAGCGCCAGTGGAGCAGCTGGGGGTTCAGTGTCTCGCTCATCAACACTTCAACACACTAGGAGGAGCGGGGAATCAAACCAGGAATGTGCCGTTCAACCAAATATCGTCTATCTGAGGTGTCAAGATAGAAATATATCAATGAACTGATCTGATCATCTGTCCAATAGAATTTGACTCCCTGATAGATCAGATGGAGATAAAATCAGCTTGTCAATATGTTGGTCTCGTTGTTTGGGTAGTGAAGCAGTGGTAGGATCTGCCACCTCCTGATTTACTTTTGATTGAAGCCCCTGTGTGTTCTCCATTTTCTCCTGGCTCCTGACGGCGCTCCCTACATTTTTCTTCATCCCTCTCCCAGTAGGTTCATTGAAAACGCACAGTTGAATTCCAGTATGAGCTCCACTCCTTGCCTCAATGGGACGAGTTTCAGCTTTCTGTCATCCCTGGTAAGAGTTGTAGACAGTGAATGAGTGAATGAACTAATTTCATCTGTATGTATTTAGATGGAGGTGAGTCGTTGTGATGATGGCACTTTACACCGAAACCAATGTTGGATTTTGGGATGAATTCATGTGAAAGTAGCCGCTGTAACAGAATCCCTCCAAATACTCACTCACACACACAAACACACACACACACACACACACACACACTCCCGACCCTCTGCTGGGGGGAGGAGGAGGACGGTTCCATGGTTCCATGTTGCGTTGATGGACGGAAAAGTTGGTCTGCAGCATATTAGCATGATCAAAGCTCTGTCATCGTAATCTCATCCTGAGCCATTTGAAATATCTGGGGCACCCGGGTTTCTCTTTCTGAGCCACTCCCCAACCAAGATGCTGTCAGACACCGGCGGCTCCACGGTGAGTAGAGGGTGGAGCGGGAGCTGGTGGGTACCCCCACTCGCAAAATCCCGTCGTCTGAGAGTATGGGCGGTTGTTTTTAAAACCATCTTGAGGATTAAGCGACACTTTTAAGGAAAAAGAGGAATAGATGGCCTCCTTCAACAGAAACACCCCCACACGCTGCCCTATCTTTTTTTTTCTTCTTCCCCTCCCAGTGCTGGCCGTAATGACAGGCCTCATTCTGGCATTTACATACCCGTTTTATTTTTACCTCATCAAAAGTCACACAACACGCTAAAAAAAAAAAAAAAGCGTCTAGAGTTTATTTATCGTTTATCTCAGTGGAAACAGATCGACTAAATCGAAATGTCACCGCAGACACATCGAGTTGTGTTTCTTTTGATCCTCAGGCTGAGGCACGTCAGTTTTTCAAGCTTTCAAATGTTAATGCACAACTTGAAATGTGTGGGTTCTCGCACGATTCGGCACTTCAGCCAGGAGGTAGGGTCGGGGTTAGCTTGCATGTCGCGCCAAGAGAGCGGAATAGTGAAGGTGATGTTTTCTCGCTCAATAGAAACGCAACAAATATTTTGCAATTAATGTTGTAAAACCAGAATTGTCTCATTGTTTCATCACAGGATTGTGGTTTTAAATTCAAAATCACTATTTAGCAAAAATCAGTTAGACCTGAGAAAATCAGGAAATAAAATTCACAATTCACAACTTCACATCTCGATACAAATCCAAGATAAGCATAGGAATCAAAAAGTGATATTTCTCTCTGTAAATAAGAAGAATAAAAAAAAATAAATAAAAAATTTATACAAATGAATAAAGTTGAATGGAATAGAATAGAATAGAATAGAATAGAATAGAATAGAATAGAATAGAATAGAATAGAATAGAATAGAAAATAAACACCCTCGAAAAAATACGTATGTACAGAAATAGAAAATTATCTATAATCATAATTCATCTTGAATTCATCTTCATGCCTTACCTCTCTTGCTGCACTCCGTTCATTCAACTCAAGTCCTTCATCATGACAGGGGTGCCCCAGGGCTCTGTCCTGGGGCACCTCCTCTTCATCATCTACCTCCTTCCCCTGTGCAATATCTTCCACAAATTTAACATTCAATTTCATTGTTTGGTGGATGAAACCCAGCTCTACCTCACTATTAAACCATCGCAGGCTCTCCCGCCAACCTCGCTCACTCATTGCTTCTCCAAAATAAAAACCTGCTTCAGCCTAAACTTCCTGAAAGTAAACATGAACAAAACAGAGGTTCTCCTCACTGGTAAAAAAATCAAACTTATCCAAAGCCAAAGCTTATCTCTTATCATTGATAACTCCTCTGTTTCACCCTCCCTCTAGGTCGTCCCCTAGGCTCAGACATGATGTCATCCTTGACAGTACACCATCCTTTCAATCCGCCATCAACAACATTGCCCGGTCTGCGTACTTCCACCGACGAAACGTTAATCGTCTCCTCCCTCCCTCAACCCTCACACATCCACATACGCTGCGGCCATCCTTGTCCGCAGCCTCGTCACTTCCCGTTTGGACGACTGCAAGTCTCTCCTCTTTGGCGTCCCTCGCAAAACTGTTCCAAAATTCAACTGCCCTCAAACAGCTTCATTGGCTCCCGATTCTGTTCCGTGTTCAATTCAAAATCCTGTTAACATTCTGGGCCATCCACAACCTCGCACCCCCATATCTGTCCGACCTCTTCCGTGTTCCAACTCCCTCAGATCCTCTCCGGCAATACACCTGTCCCCTCTGTCCTGCTCACCACCATGGGGAGCAGAATATTCAGCCGCTGTGCTCTGGCTCTCTGGAATTCATTGCCACACAAATAAAACAAGAAAATGTCTGTAACATCATCATAAGTAATAAAAAAAAATAGATTAGTCAAAAAGTAACATGAGGATAGTTGCAAAAAAAGGACTCGGATCAGGCTAATTCCTGGAATCCTATTGAAAGGCTAGGATCAGAAGTGGTGTTCAGTGGGATTCAAGTACTTGTAAGAAAGTGCGTCAGAATGAAACTTCCATTGTTCAAGGACAGTGGGACATGGACACAACCGTGCAGGGATATCACAGTTAGCAATTCATCAGATCGGAAGAGC